>JAXCGZ010021317.1:42500-52500 GCA_037179515.1 Halocaridina rubra | reverse complement strand
ATGTAATGTGCTTGCTTGGTTATTGTAAGACCCGAATGAGATTGGGAATTGAATTAAATGCTTAAATGAAGCCACGAGTGAGGTTGGGGAATCTGTAATATGAACATAGTGGCATTCAGTTAGAATGCGTTCATTCCTAAGTATAGCAGATATAAGCTATAAGGTTGTATTCCTTTTAAACCTTCTGTGGTGTAGTGGTAGCGCCTTGACTTAGTAATCATAAGTCCTAGGTTCGAGTCCCGGTCGGGGTAGAAAATGATTCATGTTTTCACATATGTAATGTGCTTGCTTTGTTATTGTAAGACCCGAATGAGATTGGGAATTGAATTAAATGCTAAAATGAAGCCACGAGTGAGGTTGGTGAATATGTAATATGAACATAGTGGCATTCAGTTAGAATGCGTTCATTCCTAAGTATAGCAGATATAAGCTATAAGGTTGGATTCCTTTTAAACCTTCTGTGGTGTAGTGGTAGCGCCTTGACTTAGTAATCATAAGTCCTAGGTTCGAGTCCCGGTCGGGGTAGAAAATGATTCATGTTTTCACATATGTAATGTGCTTGCTTGGTTATATATATATATATATATATATATATATATATATATATATATATATATATATATATATATATATATATATATATATATATATACATATATATGCATATATATATATATATATATATATATATATATATATATATATATATATATATATATATATATATATATATATATATATATATATATATATATATATATATATATATATATATATGTATATATATATATATATATATATATATATATATATATATATATATATATATATATATATATATATATATATATATATATATATATATATATATATATATATATATATATATATATATATATATATATATATATATATATATACATATATATATATATATATATATATATATATATATATATATATATATATATATATATATATATATATATATATATATATATATATATATATATATATATATATATATATATATATATATATATATATATATATATATATATATATATATATATATATATATATATATATATATATATATATATATATATATATATATATATATATATATATATATATATATATATATATATATATATATATATATATATATATATATATATATATATATATATATATATATATATATATATATATATATATATATATATATATATATATATATATATATATATATATATATATATATATATATATATATATATATATATATATATATATATATATATATATATATATATATATATATATATATATATATATATATATATATATATATATATATATATATATATATATATATATATATATATATATATATATATATATATATATATATATATATATATATATATATATATATATATATATATATATATATATATATATATATATATATATATATATATATATATATATATATATATATATATATATATATATATATATAGAAGGAAAAGCCCATTAAATAAAACAACGAATATATATATATATATATATACATATATATATATATATATATATATATATATATATATATATATATATATATATATATATATATATATATATATATATATATATATATAAAGTACTTATTAATTTCGTGACCTAAGCTGGTCACCTTCTCAAAGTACTTTGAGAAGGTGACCAGCTTAGGTCACGAAATTAATAAGTACTTTATATATATATATATTTTCGTTGTTTTATTTAATGGGCTTTTCCTTCCATTTTAGACCGCATGTTAACAGTTCAGTGTTATTAATATATATATATATATATATATATATATATATATATATATATATATATATATATATATATATATATATATATATATATATATATATATATATATATATATATATATATATATATATGGTTGTGTGTGTGTATTTGAATATATTTGTATAAGAGAATGTGTCTCTATGTGTGCACATATATATGTATGCGTGTGTATATTTGTGTGTTTACATGAATGAGTGAATATGTATATACTGATAAATCATTATGTGTATGCATTCATACAGGGTGGTACATAAGCTTTTTCCTGAGGCCTTGGGAGAAAGCTGTGCATTGCATATATTTGTGTTTTTTTTTAAATATATTCTCTATGATTTTCCATATATAGTTTACTAGGTGGCTTGCTCTACCGGGTTCAAGATTGGAAGCTCCGTATCTATTAGTGTGTTTTACCTAGTTTGACCAGATGCCTAACCGAGGCCACGTAGTTACGTTTATAACCTGTAAGTTGATTGCCAACAAACTGGGAAGAAATGATACGAAAACGTCCACATCACCTTTGGCTATGGTGCACCAATAGTCTTTCCCAGAAAAGGAAAATCATCAATGCAGAATCTTGTCGGAAGCATCAAAGAAGCAATGCAAATATTGTCCAAGAGACAAAGGAGTACCATTGGATTCCAACTATGAACTGTCAATTGGTTTGTCAGTACCACTTGAGAGGAAGGATGAAGGTTTTTCACATGACTCCAAAGCCTATGAATTCCTCTGTAACTGCTGAGTATTTGCTATGGTTTTGTGACTTATTGTCTAAATAGCACTAAAGTCCATTCGTTCAGAATTTGCTCTGGACAGTGGAGAAGGGAAAAAAGTTCATTCCTACCTTATTTTCTCCGCTGCTACTATACAATAATTAGTCCTGGCTGGTTTGAGCTGTAGCAGGAAGGTGACATATTTTTTCCGCTGCTACTATACAATAATTAGTCCTGGCTGTTTGAGCTGTAGCAGGAAGGTGCCTTTTTTTTATGAGTTTGACACCGGGAAAGGCAAACTGCCCTCATTAATAAAAGCCCGGGCACGAGAAAATACCAAGACGAAGAAAAAGAAAAAGGGTAAGGACAAGGCAGAGATGAGGTAATGTCACACAAAGGAAAACGACATACAGAAACAAAAGCCAAAGTACAGAGGGCCCAGAGATATGGAGGACTAGGCCCTGAGATGATGATAGATCTGCTTTTTGAAAGATGAAGGGTCATAAGAATAAGGAAAGACAGAAGGAAGAAGAGAGTTCCAGAGTCTGGAGGTAGGTGGGAAGAAGCAGTCGCTGTGCCGACCAAATCGCGAGCTACAAACCTCCACACTGCCTGTGAGATGAGGCCACTTGGCGAGTGTTACACGGCCTCGGCAGTGGGGAAGGGATGCAACTCGCCAACTCATCAGAGCAGCGATGGAAGTAGTAGCAATAGAAAAGAGAAAGGGAAGATACCTTACAGTGGAGAGAAAGAGAATCCAAATTAGAAGTAAGAGAAGGATCATTAATGATTCTGATTGCCTTAGATTCAACCCTCTCAAGGAGATAAGTATAAGAAGAAGCACCCCAGATGTGTGAGCAGTATTCTAAGCAGGGATGGATAAGACCATTATAAATTTTAAGTAACTGTAAGAGGAAGAGTAATGACGAAAACGAAACAAACCCCCCAGTTTTTTGGATGAAGATTTAGAAATTTGGATTATGTGATTTCATTAGGATATATTTTTTATTTTAAAAGAAGGCTGATGAATCTGCTGTGGCAGGGAAGCAAAAAATATCCACGTTGATTGCTTCAAGGGACTTGTGATGTCAAAGTAGCTCAGCGTTGATTGGCTGTAGTCAATGACGTCATAATAATTGTCTGTTCTTGTAACTGATAGCTCCGTCTTCCAATATACTCTACTGTATGTTAGATATTACTTACAGAAACCGTTCGTGAGTTTATTATGGATCAATATTCTTCAATCACCTTCCTGCTACAGCTCAAACCAGTCGGGACTAATTACTGTGAAGTAGCAGTGGAGAAAGTAAGGTGGGACTGAACATTTCTCCCTTCTCCACTGCCCAGGGCAAAGTCTGAACAAATAGGTTATAGGAACACTGCCTTCATTTCTGCCCAAGTGATGAATTCCCCGTATGGACCAATCAGTGTTCCAGTGCTAAGAATAACGGGATCTAGGTATTTAGTGTGGAAAAGTCTGAATTCACTAAATGATGATAATAAGTGTAACAGACAACTTTTTGGGCATTATACTATAAAGAGCCATTTGTAAATATTCAAGGAAGAGAGCCCGAGTTGAACGGGAGCTTACTTTTGAGAAAAGATTTAGGAGGAAATGATGATCATGTTATTTTAGGAGTCTGTAAAGTCTTTGATCCTGACGAAGTGTGTTCCTTCATTATAGCACTCCATGCTTTCGCAAAAATGAGATGCAGAATCTGACAAGGATTTTTGGATTAACTCTCTCAATCAAAATGAATGACCTGAAAATTCAAAGGAATTCAACCCTGCCAAAACACTGAAAAAATTCTGAAAGACAGAATGGATGTTGAAATGATCCAAGGACACATTGTTGATTGGTACTCAAAACACCAGCCTGTGAGATATCTGGAAGACATGTTGGAGGGTATTGAGCTCGACAATACTATTTGCTTATCTTATCTTACATCTCAGGTATGTAGGATGTGCTAAGCATTATTTTATGATCTTGTTACCAAGACGGGCAAAGAGAGTTAGTCTAATCTGGCCTGGTACCAAGAAAACTTGAGAAGAAACAGATAATACTGAGACAAAGAAAAGTAGGAGCTTAACAACAAGGTTTCCACACAAAATATTGAGGGCACGATAGATTCTCTATTATTTTAACAAATAACTTAATGTGATAGATTTCTCTACTATTATTCGTCGTTTTATGCCCCAAAGCAGAAGCTTATTTACCACCCTGTACATACATAGACAAACCGACAGATAGACAGTCAGAAACAAATTGATAAGAATACGCACTTATTAGCATAACGGTACAATATTGTACTATATGGAATGAAGTTATGATGATATTTCGAGTATATCCATTTATTTGTGTATTCACATGATGATAAGTTATAGCGGTATCCAACCGGGTTTAGAATGGAAAGCGGGTGGAGCCTCTCTCTCTCTCTCTCTCTCTCTCTCTCTCTCTCTCTCTCTCTCTCTCTCTCTCTCTCTCTCTCTCTCTCTCTCTCTCTCTCTCTCTCTCTCTCTCTCTCTCTCTCTCTCTCTCTTTCTTTCTTTCTCCAAGCAGTAGTCACATTTCCTAGGATGTCGAGAAAATCATTTTTAAGTTTGTATCTCACGTTTCCTAAGAAAGTTATTGACTAAGTCCTATTATAGCTGCCGTTTGATTATATTATGTTCAATAATATAGTCGTTCTGTGATGTTTTGTTGTATTTATGTATGCTGTTTATATTTATGATTTCTAGATGTTTGCAAGGTAGTGAGTTTGTATTATATATATATATATATATATATATATATATATATATATATATATATATATATATATATATACTTATATACTTATATATATATATATATATATATATATATATATATATATATATATATATATATATATATATATATATATATATATATATATATATATACATATATATATATATATATATATATATATATATATATATATATATATATATATATATATATATATATATATATATATATATATATATATATATATATATATATATATTGGCATGGTTGTGGTGTTTTGATAAGTACCTTCTCTTAAGTTATATATATATATATATATATATATATATATATATATATATATATATATATATATATATATATATATATATATATATATATATTTATATATATATATATATATATATATATATATATATATATATATTATATATATATATATATATATTGGCATGGTTGTGGTGTTTTGATATGTACCTTCTCTTAAGTTATTATATATATATATATATATATATATATATATATATATATATATATATATATATAATATATATATATATATATATATATATATATATATATATATATATATATATATATATATATATATATATATATATATATTGGCATGGTTGTGGTGTTTTGATATGTACCTTCTCTTAAGTTTATATATATATATATATATATATATATATATATATATATATATATATATATATATATATATATATATATATATATATATATATATATATTATATCCCTCAGCTTTAACCCATTTTATGCGTGGTCACTTTTTCTTGATAGCCTTTCCTACCTTCTCCTGTTCTGCATATCCTGTTCCCTTATTCCCTTATCCCACATATCCTTGCTATATCCTTCCATCGGACCTTTGGCCCACCTTTCCCTCTCCTTCCCTCCAACTCCAAATCTTCTACACACATAGTCTTCTGCTCTTTGCAATACATGGCCAAACCATTGTAATCTTCATTTTTTGTACTTTCTTTTAAACTTTTCCTCAGATGAAACCAATTTTGAATTTATCTCTTCTTGTGACTCCACATACCCATCTTAATAATCGTTGCTCCACCACTTCAAGTTTTCGTTCTTGATCCTATTTTATTGGCCACGTCTCATCCCCATAAACCGTAGGTGATCTTAGTACACAATTGAAAATCGTTCCCTTTGCTTACGCACTGATCCTCTTGTCTCACAAAATTCCCATTGACCTTCTCCAATTCATCCTGCCATATCTCCAATATCAGTAACATTGATCCACGATATTTACACCTCCTCCCATCCATAAATATTCTGATTTTACCCTGCTTATTTCCAAAACTCGATCTTCATGTGCTTTTTTCTCCCTTTCTAGTTTCAACTCAGCTTCTTCTCTGGTCAGGTCTATCAGCACGATGTCATCAGCGAACATATGTACTCCAAGAAACTTTTTTTTTTTTAGATTCTTTACACACCGATGGGTGGAACGGGTCATGGAGGACCCATGGGGCGGGCGCCAGCCGGTATAGGCCCGAACCCCCCACTGTGGTGCCCAGCCACAGCAGTAACTTCCCCAGTAAACAGCTTAAACTCTCATGCCTGGACGAGACGCGATCCGTCAACTTCGTAAATGCGAGTAGCCAGTGGATTACCACTGTACTAGCCAGGAGGCTAAAGGAACTTCTTTTCTGACATCTAATGTTATGAAGTGCATCACATGGTTGAAGACAGAAGGACTAAGAGTTGATTCTTGATGGAGATCGACCTTTGCATTAAGCCCTTCCTTAGTAGCGTCAGAGCTTCTTTCTTGTGTGGTTGCCTCTACAGTCATATCTTGAACCGGTCTTAACCTACTCCTCAGAGAACCCCTTCTCTCTGCTTCTCAGCTGTTAGTTTGCTTTCATAATTCCCTTATAATCCTGATTTCCAATAATATAGTAAGTTTTAATTTTCTTGAATTTGATTTAATTTCCAATATCATGTAGTAGGTTGGCTCATAGCCTCAGCCGCCCATTGCGATACTACAGCTGAAGGTTTTTTGAACTTGAATAGGTCTGTCCAGGACAGTTCGATGTTAAGTGTTCCTTCAGTTACGTTTCTTTTTCTATGCCCACAGCTACACTGAAAATTCTTGGATATTCGTTAAACATCTTTTATTATTCCTCCACATCTGACTAGTCATTACACTCTCCATCTCTGTTTCTCTTTACTTTATGTATTCTTCGTGCCCAGGCCCGATGAGGGCTGTTTTATTTTATTTATTTTTTTTGGCCCATCCTGGTATCACAGTCATTAAAAAAAAAAATGAAAAAATCTGTGTTTGTTCCTGATATTTTTAGCATTTTCTTTAAATTTAAGCAATATACTGGTTAATTTTTAATTGATGCTTTTTATCTGTAATTAATCGTGATTAACGGGTTAATCATATATTTTTCCTCCAGTGGAATATGCCTTGTTCTCAAAAACTTTAAAAACTGATTTTTCCCTTGTTACTCTAGCTCTGGCTTTGATCATGAATTCCAAATGTTTGAGAGCACTTACCAACTCACTCTGCTTCATTTTGTTTGGAGATTACTATAATTATATACATACATACATACATACATACATACATACACACATACATACATACATGCATACATACATACATACATGCATACATACATGCATACATTTGATAATGAGTGTAAAAGAGCTAAGGAGTGGAAAAGGTATAGGAGGAGAAAAAAACATAAATGCCTGGCAAACCTACAAAAGACCAAGAAATGATTACCTAAGTAAAAGAAGAGAGGCAGAGAAAGACTATGAGAGGGACATCACCAGGAAGGCTAAAGAAAATCCCAAGCTTTTCCACAGCTTTATCAGAGGAAAACTGAAGGTAAAAGAACAGGTTTCAAGGCTAAAGAGAGCGGATGGAAGCATCACAGAGACGGATGAAGAGATCTGCAAAGAATTGAACAAGGAGTTTCAGTCAGCATTTACAGTAGAAAATACCCCACCCCCTCAGATTGCAGAGATAGAAGCTCACGGGTCGGTATTAGAGAACATCAACCTTACAGCCACATAGGTATGCAAAGCGCTGATGGAGTTAGATGTCCATAAAGCTACAGGTCCTGATGATATATCCCCTCGTGTACTTAAAAATTGCATAAACTCAATATCAGTGGCACAAAGTATAATATTTAAAAAGTCACTGGAGTCAGGGGAGATTCCAAGATGCTGGAAACAAGCAAATGTGATATCTATCTTCAAAAAGGGAAGAAGGGATACGGCTCTCAACTATAGACCAGTTTCCTTGACCAGCATAGTTTGCAGAGTTATGGAGAAACTACTAAGGAAACATATCTCTCTTCACTTGGAATCTTTCAACATTTTGTCAGTGAGACAACGTGGGTTCAGAGAAGGTAGATCAACAGTAACAAACTTATTAGAATTTTCTGATGAGGTAAGCCGAATTTTACAGGAAAGAGAGGGATGAGCAGATTGCACATTCTTAGACTTCCAGAAAGCATTTGACACTGTTCCACATGGGAGACTTATTAAGAAACTGCAATCAATGGCTAGAATAGATGGATATGTCTTGGAATGGATAAAAACTTACTTAGAAGGAAGGGAACAGAGGGTTAGAGTAAGACACTCAGTGTCTGAATGGAGAAGAGTTAGTAGTGGAGTTCCAAAGGGTTCAATTTTAGGGCCACTTTTGTTCCTTGTATATGTAAATGACCTATGAGAGTCTGTAAATTCATTCATGAATATTGTTGCAGATGATGCAAAGATTGTGAAGAAAGTAGGAAATGAGAACAATGGTAGAGAACTTCAGGAAGATCTAAATAGTCTGCATGAGTTGTCAGAAAAGTGGCTAATGAAATTCAGTACTTCAAAATGTAAGGTAATGAGAATGGGTACAAGTGCGAGAAGTCCCAAGCTTGACTACTCGGTGGCTGGAGTACAACTTCAAGAGACAGAAAATGAGAGAGATCTAGGAGTAAACATACTGGCAGATTTGTCTCCAGAAATACATATAAATGGCATAGTAAGGGCAGCATATGCCTTCTTATCAAATGTAAGGGTAGCCTTCAGGCACATGGACAAGGAAATGTTCCGAAATATTTATGCAACCTATGTGAGGCCAAAACTTGAATATGCAGCCCCCTTTTGGAATCTGCACTTGATAAAGCACATAGCTAAGCTTGAAAGAGTTCAAAGACATGCCACGAAACTGGTGCCAGAAATACGCAGTCTCAGTTATGATGAAAGGCTGAGGGAATTAGACTTGCCATCACTTGAATCTAGAAGATTGAGGGGGGATATGGTGACAGTCTTTAAATTCCTTCATGGCTATGATAGAGTGGATATGGATCGATATTTTGATATGGCAAGCTCTAGATCTAGAGGTCATAGTTTGAAGCTTCGTAAGAAAACTTCGTTGCAGGATGTTCATAACTGGAATTCGCTAAGCGAGGAGGTAGTTAATGCTATCCATAGTTTTAAGGACAGGTATGATAAGTATCACTAAGTATAAAATGGAACCGATCAGGAGACGGGAAGATACGAGCTTTGGGCTCTTTCCCGTAAACACAATTAGGTAATCACATACACACATATATATATATATATATATATATATATATATATATATATATATATATATATATATA
>JAXCGZ010021317.1:30000-37500 GCA_037179515.1 Halocaridina rubra | reverse complement strand
ATTATTATTATTATTATCATTATTAACATCATTATTATTATTATTATTATTATTATTATTATTATTATTATTATTATTATTATTATTATTATTATTATTATTATTATTATTATTATTATTATTTCTACTCCTATATTGAGTCAAATAAATCGGGGTTATTTTGGTTTGGGAGCTCCAGCAGAACCCTCATACTTGCGTCTTTATGTATGCATGTTTTTGGCGTGAGTGAGATTAAAAGGAAAAGACTGGTATTATGTTCATGGAAAGTAGGATGTATGTGTTGGCTCTGAATTAAACTCAAATGGAAAGGAGAGGATCATTTTGGCAATTGGGATAGAGGTTCTGGGCATTTGTAAATACGTAAGGTCTGGGTTGTGAAATATATGAGGTAGTGAGAGACAGGTTTTGGAATAATATGAACAGGTGTGGAGGACTTGGGAATGAATGAGAATGTGGAGTTAATTACAGATTTGAATGCCAGAGTAGGGAATGAGCCTGTGGGAGATATTATTGGGAATTATGGGGCACCTGGTAGAAATGAGAGTGGAGAGAAAGTGAAAAAAATGTGTATTGAGAGAGATGTTCGCTGTCATTACTGTTTAAAGAAATGGATCCGCATAAGTATGCATTGGTTAGAGTAGATAATAATAGAGTGGTTGATAGAGCATTGATGGATTATTTCACTGTGAACAAGAGGATGAGTGGAAGAGAGTTGGATGTGAATGCATAGAGAGGAGCTATCGGTGAAATATCTGATCATTATTAAGTAGAAAGTAGAAAAAGAGTGGTAGAAAAGTGGAGAAAGAAGAGAAGAGAAGGAGGAAGAGACGTGGTGAAAGTGAGTAAACTAAATAAGTAAGAGTAAAATGTGAGCATAAGGTTAGGCTTTTTAATGAGTGGACTACAGTGATAGGAAAGATGGAAGAATGAGTGGAAGATTCGATGTGTGCAGAGGTAGTGTTTGGGTCCAGAGAAATGGATGGAAGCAGAAGGAAGGGACACGAATAGTGGAATGAAGAGGTGAGTGCAACAATGGCTGAAAAGATACAGGTTTCAGAAAGGAAACGTTGAGCGTATGTAAGGCATAGTGTGAAATGGAGGCTTGCAAAGCGTGTAGTGAGGGAGGCAGGGGGAGAGCGAATATTTTGTGGGATAGTCTTTTCTGGAAATTTGAAAGGAAAAAAAAAATTGGAAGGAAATGAAGAGTGTGAGTAGATGAGTCTGGAAGGGAGGAGAGGATGAAAGAAGCAGATGAGCAATTGCTAGTTAACAAATTAAAGGTGAAAGTGAGATCGGTTGAATATTGCAAGGAACTTCTAAATGTGGTAGATGATAGAGAGGCAGAATTTGTGGTTGAAGGAGATGAATAATGCCAATGCTAGGCGTTGCGAATAATAAGAACATTATAAGAGGGGAGGTACACATGCTATTAAAAGTAATTAAGGCAGGTAAAACACGTGGTTACACGGATATTATGCAGAATACTTGTGAAATGGTGGAGAGACAAGATTGGCATGAATAGTATGGTTGTTTGTTGTGTTTCATTGTGGCCGGATATAAACACTTGCCCTTACATGTGGGTAGAGTGACAAGTACATTAGTACTGTCTCTGATTATTCCCTGTTTCCTGTATAAGTATATGGTAATCCATTCTTGTCGGCGATGAACTATAAATTCTTAATGCAATGAAAAATATATACCTATGCAAATGTAAATAGTCTTTCTAATGACTATTACAAAAGGAATATAAAAATACAAAGTAATTATATAAATATGTACATACATGATACTCCTTCCCCCTTATGGAAAGGTTCATTTTTCTACGAGTCTCATCGTCCAGGCAGAATACCTTTATTAGGTCTGGTCGTTGGACTTCTTGTACTCATACTAGACTCATTTGAGTCAACACTCTCAACATTTTGTCTAACTATCTCTGAATTGTCCATTTGGTTCCATCCACGTTTAACCTGTTCAGACTGGAAACTGAGAACAATCAGATCCATTTTGGTCCTGATTCTCCTTCTCATTAACAAAATTGTTGGAGACTGTCCTGTTGCTCCATACTGAAGCAAAAACTTACTAATATTATTAACTGCATTATGCTGCGTAGCTCCTCAACATTTCATATTATATTTGAAAGTCTGCACAAACCTTTCTGCTTCTCCATTTGTAGAAGGATGATAGGGTACAGATCTTATATGAGAAATACCATTTAATTTTAAAAAAATAGCAAATTCTTCAGTACAAAATTGTGTAACAACTCTTTCTGGTAATCCATGTGTAGCAAATATTGGCATAAATGCTGACCTAGTAGCATGTGTAGTGGTACATGACAAAAAAATAATTTCAGGCCATTTACTATAAGTGTCAACAATTATCAAATAATACCTTCCTAAAAATGGACCTGCAAAATCTAAATGAATGCGCTGCCACGCCTTCTGCAGGTACTCCCATGGGTGCAGCCGTGCTGACGACGGGATATTGCGATGTGTATTGCAGCTTTCACATTGTTTTATATATCTCTCAACATCCTTGTCAATGTTTGTTCACCATGCAAATGATCTGGCAAGTGCCTTTGACTTAACAATACCTAAAGGTTCTGGATGTATTTCCTTCAGAACCTGACTGCTATATCTTAGGGATAAATACTCTAGCATTTTGCATAATACATCAATTTTCAATGGTAAACTCTGACCGAATTTGTAATTATGGTTTTAACACTTCTTGGCTTTGACTTAGGCTATGTCCAGAAATTAAAGCTTGTAAGACTTTTGACAAAACTGGGTCCAGTTTTATCTTCTGAGCTATTCCTTAGAGTTGACAGGAAAATTAAGATTATCAACTATTAAAATACTATGTAAAATTCCATGTGGAGCATCATTTACTGGCAGTCTGGACAATGCACCTGCATTTCCAATCTTATTCGTGGAACTATATTCCATCTCATATGAATATGCGGCTAACGTTATAGCCCATCTCTGTAATCTAGCTGCAACAATTGTTGGTAATCCTGCTTTTGAACCTAATATAGCTAGTAATGGCTTATGATCTGTCACTAAAGTGAATTTCTGCTTGCCATATAAGTTAATATGGAACTTCTTAAAACCAAATACTAAAGCTAATCCCTTTTTCTCTATTTGAGAGTAATTCTTCTCAGTATTGTTTAATGAACATAAGGCAAAGGCTATAGGCCTCAAAACTCCGTCTGCCATAATGTGAGAAAGGACTGCCCCTATTCCTACAGATGAAACATCACATGTAAGTTTCAGTGATAAATGTGGCTAATGATGTGTGAGCAACATTTTAGAAAGTAATTAACTTTTTATTCTATCAAGCGCATGCTGATATTCTTCTGACCATTCCCAATCAACAACTCTTTTTAACAATTCAAACAAAGGGTGTGCTATCGTAGAAAGATTGGGCATGAAAATGTTACTAACCCTAGGAAAGATTGTAACTCGCCAGCATTTTCAGGAACTTTAACTTCTTTTATTGCATTCACCTTATCATTTGTCTTATGAACTCCATGTTCATCTATCTTGAAGCCTATATATTCTACAGACTTTACTCGGAAATTACATTTGTCTTTCTTTATCTTCAAGCCATTTCTCCAATGCGCTTGAAAACTGCTTCAAGCTTTGCTGGTGTTCTGCTATATTCTTACCTGCAATGAGTATATCATCTACAAATACAAAAAACATAATTAATTCCATTAAATATTGTGTCCATTGTCTGCTGCCATAAAGCAGGGCTGCTAGTGACCATAAGGAAGACGCTTAGGTCTATGCAATCCTAAATGCGTTTTAAATGTACATATATCCTGAGACTTCTCATCTATCTCCAGCTGTTGAAAGGCTTGTTTGAGGTCTATTTTTGAATAGACTTTACAACTGCCTAATTTGGCGAACATATCATCTGGTCTAGGTAACGAGTGTTGGGCTATTTGTAGTTGTGGGTTTACAGTACTCTTATAATCACCACATATTTTGATACTATTATCATCCTTGACTACCGGAACTAATGGTGTGGCCCATTCAGAATATCTTACCTTCTCCCAAGTTTCATTAGCTACTAGCCTATGAATTTCTTGCTTAACCAATGGTTTTAGTGCATATGGAATCTGTCAGGGAGCACAAAACTTTGGAGTGGAGTCTGATTTGAGACACAATGAAGCTTTTACATTTGTAACCTTTCCAACATGATCATCAAATATACCACCATATTTAGTAAATAATTCTTCCACTGTGCATGATGTCTGTGATATCTCATGTACTTTTAGTAGTTCTGGCAAATCTACTGGTATTATTTTCAACCAAGATAGACCCATTAGAGCTGGTCTGTTACCTGTTACTACCGACAAAGAAAGATTTTCATACACTTTATTCTTATACTCTACCTTTACATTAAGCCTATATCCTGGTTATTGTAGTCCTTTAAATATTGGTGCTAGACTGTATAAATAAACTTGGAATTTTAGCAGCAATGTTTTCAGGAATGATTGATACTTGACTTTGAGGCGTCAGGTCGAGGGTTTTCACCCTGTCACGGTCTGAGGTTAGCAAGGGCATGCACTCAGAGTAACAATTACATCTGCCAAAATAAGTCCTTCGCAAGTAGGCAATCGTCCTAGCCCTTAGTAGGAAAAGGGGCCCGTGACGTAAAACCGGAACATTGATACTTGAGCACCTGTATCCAATAACATGGGTACGACTTTACCATTTAACATCACATCTAAAAACATATGGCCATCACTTTGCCTATGGCTATAAACCTATCATTTTCGCTTTCTTGCATTATTTTTCGAATTGATGCTTCTTGAAAACACATTTCAGCAAAATGACCTATTTTCTTACATTTACTACACTCTTTGTCTTCGGTTTGACATTTGTTCAGCTCAACATACCTATGTTCTTTACTACCACATCTGGTACAGTCATCAGCAGACTTTTTTATATTTTTCCTTTTTTTAATGCCATTAGGTTTACTCTGCCTCTTGTACTCAGTGTTTTGAGACTGCTATCTCTGTCTACTATCAGAGCAACCTATGTTAGCTTTTAATCTCAAATTATTCTGACCTTGTTCATTACTCCACTTGGACTTAAAATTATTCTTATTATTTATATTATCAACACCCATCTTTTGGTAGCAAACTCATTTTTGGCATTAGTCTTATTTTCGATAGTACAAGCCTGACTATCAGCTGCTTCCATTGCTCTGTCTATTTTTAGCAGACTATTTCGAGTGAGATTCTTGCCTTCTAAGAGCTTCCTCCTAAGTTTTGGAGATGAACACTTCTCAATTACCTGACCAACAATAGCATCATTTGCACAATAATTACCATAGTCACAAGTACTGGTTAGTTTTTTTCAATCTAGTAACATAAACATCTGTGCTCTCCTTATCTGCTTGCCCTAACTGTCGCAAACTAAACCGTTCATACCTAACATGAACTTGTGGAGTGAAATAAGTATCAAATGCTGCTAAGCATCCCTACAAAGTACCTGTGGGACCAGGTAAGGTCTCAAGAATTTCTTGAACTTCAGTACCTGCTATATGTAGCAACAGTGCACATTTTTGCTTGGCGTTAGTATTGGCTGTGGCATCCAGGTGGTAATGGAAGCTCTTTTTCCACTTCTTCCATAGTAGTCCGAGGTTTGTGTAATCGGTATTTACCGTGAATGATGTGGGTGGTGGAATTTCTAGCGGCATTTTGTATTGGAGTCGTCACCTATCAACTGGTCCTACATTGGCGATAGCGAAAACAGTGGCTATATAGCACTCTCTGGCAATGCTGTGGAAGGCTAACTTCGCTATCTGCTGAGTAAGTACGTCGCCATCTTTCGTCACCACTTTATTGTGTTTCAATGTGGCCGAATATAAACATTTGCTCTTATCTGTGGGTAGAGTGACAAAACACATTAAGGATCAACTGAAGAATCTCCCCCCAAACCCACCCAGGGGGGAGACTCCTCAGTTGATCTGGGTTAGGGGGCAGATTCTTCAGAACTGTCTGTCTGTTTAGGTTTGGTTAGATTAGGTTAGGTTAGATTAGGTTGGGTTAGGTCTTTATTTCGTAATTGAAATTCATCCATCCATCCATATATTCCAAGGTAGATAAACAGACAGACCTAACCAAACCTAACCTAACCCAACCTAACCTAACACATCCCTTCAGCCCTTCCCATCTGACATGTCACAACACTCCTCATCTCTAGTTTCTCTCTGAAATTGTTACGTCGGGCACTCTGGGGGGGATTCTTCAGTTGATGTTGGAGAGGCAGATTCTTCAGTTGGGTACTCTGGGGGGAATTCTTCAGTTGATCCTACAATAGTACTGTCTCTGATAATTTCCTGCTTCCTGTATAAGTATATGGTAATCCATTCTCGTCGGTGATGAACTATTATCCTATTTCTATAAGATATAAATGAAACGAAGTAAAAAACTTCTATACTGTTTATTGGCGGGGTAGTCACTGTGGCTCAAGCGGTAGCGTCCGCGACTCTGAGGCGTCAGGTCGAGGGTTCGCACCCCGTCACGGTTTGCGGTTAGCAAAGGCATGCACTCAGGGTAACGATTACATCTGCCAAAACAAGTCTTTCCCAAGAAAGCAACCGTCCTAGCCCTTGGTTGAAAGAGGGAGTCCGTGACGTAAAACCGGAAAAACAACAACAACTGTTTATAGGCGGGCTTCTGAAGAGGTGGTGCTTAGTGAGGTAGTAACATTATGTAATGTCTATAAATTCTTAATACAATGGAAACTATCTATTATACAAATGTAAATATTCTTTCCAATGACTTATACAAAAGGAATATAAAATACAAAGTAATTATATAAATATATACATACATAACATTGAAGAATGCATGTTTTTGGTAAAGGAGAATCCCAGTGGGCTGATGGAATGGAAGTGTAGTTAAATTTTATGAAAAGAAGGTGGATAAGTACATATGTAGTAATTTAGTTATTTGTTTGTTGAGTGTTGGTGGTAAGGTATAGAGAAGAGTGTTGTCAGTCAGACTGAAAGAATGAACTCTGAGAATGATCAGGGAAGAAGAGTGTTGGTTCAGGAGAGGAAATTCTGTATTATAAAGGTTGTTAAAAGAGAGGGAACTAGGACATCAATTGATATAACAATGTTGAAGTGACACACTGCGATCATTAATTTCCTTTTTACCCCCTCCCGAACTCACCAGTGGTCGTGTGCACATTAAATTCTCCTCCTCAGCGCCCAAGGCCTAGATGATAGAACAAATGCAATGCAATAACGCCTTTTTAAATGTCTTGAAGTAATCTTCCTTCCTTGCTGGGAATCGAACCTGGGAATTCTAATCTAGAACGCCATAATTTAGTTCACTGTACCACGGAGTTTGTTAAAGAAGAGGGAGCTGGGACATCAAATGATATCACAATGATGAATGGACACCACGTGGGTGTTGAGGAGGAGAAGTAAATGTGCACACTGACAACTGGTGGTTGGGGAGGGGGTAAAGTGGAGATT
>JAXCGZ010021317.1:15000-25000 GCA_037179515.1 Halocaridina rubra | reverse complement strand
TTCCAAAACATTTCCACCTATTCTAGCCATTGATTGCAGCTTCCTAATAAGTCTCCCATGTGGAACAGTGTCAAACGCTTTCTGGAAGTCTAGGAATATGCAATCTGCCCAGCCCTCTCTTTCCTGTAAGATTTGGCTTACCTCATCATAAAATTCTAATAAGTTTGTTACTGTTGATCTACCTTCTCTGAAGCCATGTTGCCTCACTGACAAAAAGTTGAAGGATTCCAAGTGAAGAGAGATATGTTTCCTTAGTAGTTTCTCCATAACTTTGCAAACTATGCTGGTCAAGGAAACTGGTCTATAGTTCAGAGCCGTATCCCTCCTTCCCTTTTTGAAGATAGGTATCACATTTGCTTGTTTCCAGCATCTTGGAATCTCCCCTGACTCCAGTGACTTTTTATATATGATACTTTGTGCCACTGATATTGATATTGCGCATTTTTTAAGTACATGAGGGGATATGTCATCAGGACCTGTAGCTTTATGAACTTCTAAATCCATCAGCGTTTTGCATACCTCTGTGGCTGTAAGGTTGATGTTCTCTAATTCCGGTCCTTGAGTTTCTATCTCTGCAATCTGAGGGTGGTGGGGTATTTTCTACTGTAATTACTGACTGAAACTCCTTGTTCAATTCTTTGCAGATCTCTTCATCTGTCTCAGTGATGCTTCCATCCGCTCTCTTTAGCCTTAAAACCTGTTCTTTTACCTTCAGTTTTCCTCTGATATAGCTGTGGAAAAGCTTGGGATTTTCTTTAGCCTTCCTGGTGATGTCCCTCACATAGTCTCTCTCTGCCTCTCTCCTTTTGCTTAGGTAGTCGTTGGTTCCATTACATGTTGGTGTAGGAAACTCCCTTGTACGCAATCTAGGAATCTTGCCCCGAATGAGTCCTCACCACTGTGTGGGTCAAGATTTATCCAATCTATCTCTTTATGATTAAAATCTCCCATAATCAAAATCCTACATTTTTTCTCCCGTGCCATGTTAACAACTGAGTTTATGACTTCAATAGTACCTATATGACTTTCCTCATAAACTTCTAGCCTATTCTGGTTCCTTGGTGGGTTATATACAACAGTTATTATTATGCTATCTGACCCAGTTTTTATGCGAGCAAAAAGAAATTCCTTGAACTCACTTTCTATAACCAAGTTTATTTCTTCAACTTGAATCCTTTCACTTATGAGCAATGCTATCCCTCCACCAGTCCTCTCAGATCTTTCAGCCCTTAATATTTTGAAGCCCTTAGGAAAAACCGTGACACTGTTTATGTCCTCACTCAACTTAGTCTCTGTAATTACTACTATATCTCCCTTACTGTTGTGAATCCTATCTTTTAATTCTACTGCCTTACCAGCTAATCCATCAGCATTTGTATATAACAGTTTTAATGAGGAACCATCCCCTGACCTTCTGTCATTATCTTCTTTATCTCCCCTTTGGAAGAACTCTGAAATGAAAATTTTTCTTCTCTTCTTCATTTCTTTCCTCATTTAACCTTCTTGCCTTTTCAAACAAGTTTTTGATCTTTCCCATCTCACCCTGTGTTCTGTATCGTCTAATGAACACTTCTTTGAATTCTTGAAGGTCTTTTAGACTATTTTTTTCTCAACAATATTTCCCTACATGTTTCCCCTCTCTCAAAGGTTACTTATTTTGGTCTCGGCTTTCCTTCCCTCGAATATTTGCCTAGTTGGTGAATGTTTACAATATCCTTAGGACCAAAAACTACTCTAAGCTTTCTTATCAGGTCTACAACCCTAGCTTTATTTTCTTCAAGTCTCCCCTGCCATGTTGGCTCCTGGGATTTGCTTATGCCTGAGATTACCATTGTCTTCTCTTTATCAAGTGCCTGTTTGATGAGTGGGTTTGCCCTTTCCATCATAACGTCTTTCAATTTTTCGATTACTGTCTCTTTATGGTCAACTGTTTGTATGTTTTCCAGTGCCCCCACCTTTACAGCCTCTTTTACTGCCACATTCCCCTTTAGTGCATCAGCAAAGGAAGTTTTCATGGCATCATTTTCCATATTCAGGACCTGGAACTCTTTTCTAAACTGTTCAGTGTTTTCCTTAATCTGGACATCCCAAGCTGCAATCTCATCTCTCTCAGAAGAGAGCAGTGAACTAACATCTAATTCATTTAGGTTGTCATTTAGCTGTTTGTTTTTATCTTCTTGTTTAGAAATTCTAGTTTCTAGTTCACTCTTTTCCCCTTCCAGCTTCTTTATTCTTTTTTCTAGTTCCTTTCTCTCCTGCCCTTGTGCTGCATTTACTTCCTCCAAAAATCTTATTTTCTCTCTGAGTGTTTCATTCTCTTTCATTTCTCTATCCATATTCCGAATTTTATCTTCAAGGCTTATAACCATTGCCTCTAAATCCTTGATTTTCTGATTTAGTCTCCTAATAGCTACCCCTCCTCCCGACCCATGGGTGGGAGAGGTTTGAGACAGAGATGGCCTCAGTTTTATGTTCTCCCTCTCATAGAATATAGAAAGAAGAAGAGAAAGAGAGAAAAAAAGAGAGAAATACTTTTATTTAAGCTTCACACAGAATTTTTATATCTCCATATAAGTGCTATTTAGTGACTCAATTTATCTCTTTTCTGGTAACTGATAAACTCACTTGATAACCAAGATATGTTATCACGGGATCAGACTTTACATTTAACTCAATATATATACAAAATAAAATAATAGTAAAAGAGAAAGCTAAAAGAAAAGAAAAAAAATGAAGAAAATAAGACAGCTGTACTACTTGGCAACTTAACTCGGTACTGTTGACAGGTGTATTTTTGGTATTTATTTAATTATTTAATTATTTCGTGTATCAAAAGTAGCTATCATATTAATATAAATGGGAAGGATACTGATTTTAACACTATATGGAACCACAGGATCAGGTGAACGGCTTAATAGCTCTCCCCAATTTACACAAAAAAATTAGGTAATGTGATGTAATGGCTTCACCTCTGGCAGCTCTTCTAAGTTTCCTTCAAGGCAGAACAGGACAGCTTCTTCTCTCTCCCCTCAAGAAAATGTTCACAATTTTTTCCTTTAATATTTTGGACAGTCTCGTCATACAACAAATATAAGTTTTTTACTCGCAATACTCTGCAGGATTTCTTATTTAGGGAAATTATGTATGATTTACGCACTATATACTTAGTCACTCAAAAACACAAGGAAAAGTTTAAGAGATACTGAATACTTGTGTGTGTGTGTGTGTGTGTGTGTATGTATATACATATATGCATGTAATATACCTGCACACACACACACACACACGTGCATACATATATATATATATATATATATATATATATATATATATATATATATATATATATATATATATATATATATATATATATATATATATATATATATATATATATAAATATATATATATATATATATATATATATATATATATATATATATATATATATATATATATATATATATATATATATATATATATATATATATATATATATATATATATATATATATATATATATATATATATATATATATATATATATATATATATATATATATATATATATATATATATATATATATATATATATATATATATATATATGAATCATTTATACCTCGACCGGGACTTGAACCTGGGACTTGTAATTACTAAGCCAAGGCGCTGCCAACTACGCCACAGAAGGTCAAAAGGGAAACAGACCGTACAGCTTATATCTGCCATACTAGGAATGAAGGTATTCTATCTGAATGCCACTATGTTCATATTACAGTTTCCCACAACCTCATTCGTGGTTTCGTTTTCGTTTTCAGCTCCCAATCTCATTCTGGACCCACAATAACCAAGTAAGCACATTACCATATGTGGAAACATGAATCATATTTACCCCGACATTTACTTAAACCTGGGACTTATAACTACAAAGCCAAGGCGCTACTAACTACACCACAGAAGTCAAACGGGAAACTAACCTTACAGCTTATATCTGCCATACTAGGAATGAATATAGTGGCATTCAGATAGAATGTGTTCATTCCTAGATATGGCAGATATAAGTTGTAAAGTCTGTTTCCCTTTTGACCTTTTGTGGTGTAGTTGGTAGCGCCTTGACTTTGTAATTATAAGTCAAAGGTTCAAGTCCTGGCTGGGGTAAAAATGATTCATGTTTTCATAAAGGGTAATGTGCTTATTGTTTATTGTTGGCCCCGAATGAGATTGGGAGTTGAATTGAATGTGAAAACGAAACCACGAGTGAGGTTAGGGGAAACTGTAATATGAACATAGTGACATCCAGATGGAATGCCTTGATTTCTAGTATGGCAGATAAAAGCTGTAAAGTTTGTTACCCTTTTGACCTTTTGTGGTGTAGTTGGTAGCGCATTGGCTTAGTAATTGTAAGTCCAAGGTTCAAATCCCTTTTGGGCTAAAGATGATTAATTTTTCACATATGGCAATGTGCAAATTTGGTTATTGTTGGTCCCGAATGAGATTGGGAGTTGAATTAAATGCGAAAACGAAACTACAAATGAGGTTGAGGGAAACTGTAATATGAACATAGTGGCATTCAGATAAAATGCATTCATTCCTAGTATGGCAGATATAAGCTGTGAGGTCTGTTTCCCTTTCGACCTACTGTGGCGTAGTTTGTGGCGCCTTGGTTTAGTAATTACAAGTCCCAGGTTCAAGTCCCGGTCGAGGTATAAATGATTCATTTATATATATATGTATATATATATATATATATATATATATATATATATATATATATATATATATATATATATATATATATGTATATATATGTATATATATATATATATAAATATATATATATATATATATATATATATATATATATATATATATTTATATATATATATATATATATATATATATATATATATATATATATATATATATATATATATATATATATATATATATATATATATATATATATATATATATATATATATATATATATATATATATATATATATATATATATTATATATATATATATATATATATATATATATATATATATATATATATATATATATATATATATATATATATATATATATATATATATATATATATATGTGTGTGTGTGTGTGTGTGTGTGTGTGTGTGTGTGTGTGTGTGTGTGTGTGTGTGTGTGTGTGTGTGTGTGATTACCTAATTGTTTACCTAATTGTGTTTACGGGAAAGAGCCCAAAGCTCGTATCTTCCCGTCTCCTCATCGGTTCCATTTTATACTTAGTGATACTTATCATACCTGTCCTTAAAACTATGGATTGAGATACATTAACTACCTCCTCGCTTAGCGAATTCCAATTATCAACTACTCTTACACTGAAAAAGTATTTTCTTACATCCTGCAAAGAAGTTTTCTTACGAAGCTTCAAACTATGACCTCTAGTTCTAGAGCCAGCCATATCAAACTATCGATCCCTATCCACTCTATCATAACCATGAAGGAATTTAAAGACTGTCACCATATCCCCCCTCACTCTTCTAGCTTCGAGTGATGGTAAGTCTAATTCCCTCAGCCTCTCATCATAACTGAGATTGCGTATTTCTGGCACCAGTTTCGTGGCATGTCTGTGTGTGTGTGTGTGTGTGTGCGCACGCAGGTATATTACATGCATATATGTATATACGTACACACACACACACACACACACACACACACACACACACACACATATACATATATATATATATATATATATATATATATATATATATATATATATATATATATACGCATAAATATATATATATATATATATATATATATATATATATATATATATATATATATATATATATATATATATATATACGTATAAATATAAATATATATATATATATATATATATATATATATATATATATATATATATATATATATATATATATATATATATATATATATATATATACATATACGTATATATATATATATATATATATATATATATATATATATATATATATATATATATATATATATATATATATATATATATATATATATATATATATATATATATGTATATATATATATATATATATATATATATATATATATATATATATATATATATATATATATATATATATATATATATATATATATATATATATATATATATATATATATATATATATATATATATATATATATATATATATATATATATATATTCATATATATATATATATATATATATATATATATATATATATATATATATATATATATATATATATATATATATATATATATATATATATATATATATATATGTGTGTGTGTGTTTGTGTGTGTGTGTGTGTGCGCGCAGTTATATTACATGTATATATGTATATACGTACACACACACACACACACACAGTAGATCAGGGGATGGGGCCTCATTAAGATTGTTATACACAAATGCTGATGGATTAGCTGGTAAGGCAGTAGAATTAAAAGATAGGATTCACAACAGTAAGGCAGATATAGTAGCAATTACAGAGACTAAGTTGAGTGAGGACATAAACAGTGTCACAGTTTTTCCTAAGGGCTTCAGAATACTAAGGGTTGAAAGATCTGAGAGGACTGGTGGAGGGATAGCACTGCTCATAAGTGAGAGGATTCAAGTTGAAGAAATAAACTTGGCTATAGAAAGTGAGTTCAGGGAATTTTTTGTTGTTCGCATAAATACTGGGTCAGAGAGCATTATAATAACTGTTGTATACAACCCACCAAGGAACCAAAATAGGCTAGAAATTTATGAGGAAAGTCATATAGGTACTATTGAAATCATAAACTCAGTTGTTAGCATGGCACGGGAGAAAAAATGTAGGATTTTGATTATGGGAGACTTTAATCATAAAGAGATAGATTGGATAAATCTTGACCCACACAGTGGTGAGGACTCATTTGGGGCAAGATTCCTAGATTGCGTACAAGGGAATTTCCTACACCAACATGTAATGGAACCAACAAGAGCCAGGGGTGGGGATGAGCCATCACTACTTGATCTAGTGTTCACAGATAATGTGTTGGATATTGAAAATATTGAGTATGAACCACCAATTGGAAAGAGTGACCACTGTGTGTTGTTGATGGAGTATATCATTGAAGACATTCTTCCTGAGAGTAGAGGCACTGAGGACATGAGGAGGAACTATCCGAAAGGAGATTACATCAAAATGAATAAGCTTTTTGCAGTTATTGACTGGAGAACCTTATTTTACAACAAATCTGTACAAGAAATGTATGACATCTTTTGTGAGAAATATGGGAAGATAGTAGATTGCTGCATACCTGTCACCAAAGTAGGTGTAATTCATGCCAGAGAGAAATGGTTCGATAATGGGTGTAAAAGAGCTAAGGAGTGGAGAGACAAATGCTGGAAAAGGTATAGGAGGAGAAAAAACATAAATACCTGGCAAACCTACAAAAGAGCAAGAAATGACTACCTAAGTAAAAGGAGAGAGGCAGAGAGAGATTATGAGAGGGACATCACCAGGAAGGCTAAAGAAAATCCCAAGCTTTTCCACAGCTTTATCAGAGGAAAACTGAAGGTAAAAGAACAGGCTTTAAGGCTAAAGAGAGCGGATGGAAGCATCACCGAGATGGACGAAGAGATCTGCAAAGAATTGAACAAGGAGTTTCAGTCAGTATTTACAGTAGAAAATACCCCACCCCCTCAGATTGCAGTGATAGAAGCTCAAGGGCCGGTATTAGAGAACATCAACCTTACAGCCACAGAGGTATGCAAAGCGCTGATGGATTTAGATGTTCATAAAGCTACAGGTCCTGATGACATATCCCCTCATGTGCTTAAAAAATGCGCAAACACAATATCAGTGGCACTAAGTATCATATTTAAGGAGTCACTGGAGTCGGGGGAGATTCCAAGATGCTGGAAACAAGCAAATGTGATACCTATCTTCAAAAAGGGAAGGAGTGATACGGCTTTGAACTATAGACCAGTTTCCTTGACCAGCATAGTTTGCAAAGTTATGGAGAAACTACTAAGGAAACATATCTCTCTTCACTTGGAATCCTTCAACTTTTTGTCAGTGAGGCAACATGGCTTCAGAGAAGGAAGATCAACAGTAACAAACTTATTAGAATTTTATGATGAGGTAAGCCAAATCTTACAGGAAAGAGAGGGCTGGGCAGATTGCATATTCCTAGACTTCCAGAAAGCGTTTGACACTGTTCCACATGGGAGACTTATTAGGATGCTGCAATCAATGGCTAGAATAGGTGGAAATGTCTTGGAATGGATAAAAACTTACCTAGAAGGAAGGGAACAGAGGGTTAGAGTAAGACACTCAGTGTCTGAATGGAGAAGAGTTAGTAGTGGAGTTCCACAGGGTTCAGTTTTAGGGCCACTTTTGTTCCTTGTATATGTAAATGACCTACCAGAGTCTGTAAATTCATTCATGAATATGTTTGCAGATGATGCAAAGATTGTGAAGAAAGTAAAAAACGAGAACAATGGTAGAGAACTTCAGGAGGATCTAAATAATCTGCATGAGTGGTCAGAAAAGTGGCTAATGAAATTCAATACCTCAAAATGTAAGGTAATGAGAATGGGTACAAGTGCAAGAAGGCCCAAGCTTGACTACTCGGTGGCTGGAGTACAACTTCAAGAGACAGAAAATGAGAGAGATCTAGGAGTAAACATACTGGCAGATTTGTCTCCAGAAATACATATAAATGGCGTAGTAAGGGCAGCATATGCATTCTTATCAAATGTAAGGGTAGCCTTCAGGCACATGGACAAGGAAATGTTCAGAAATATTTATGTAACCTATGTGAGGCCAAAACTCGAATATGCAGCCCCCTTTTGGAATCCGCACTTGAAAAAGCACATAGCTAAGCTTGAAAAAGTTCAAAGACATGCCACGAAACTGGTGCCAGAAATACGCAATCTCGGTTATGATGAGAGGCTGAGGGAATTAGACTTGCCATCACTCGAAGCTAGAAGAGTAAGGGGGGATATGGTGACAGTCTTTAAATTCCTTCATGGTTATGATAGAGTGGATAGGGATCGATATTTCGATATGGCTGGCTCTAGAACTAGAGGTCATAGTTTGAAGCTTCGTAAGAAAACTTCTTTGCAGGATGTAAGGAAATACTTTTTCAGTGTAAGAGTAGTTGATAATTGGAATTCGCTAAGCGAGGAGGTAGTTAATGCTATCTCAATACATAGTTTTAAGGACAGGTACGATAAGTATCACTAAGTCTAAAATGGAACCGATGAGGAGACGGGAAGATACGAGCTTTGGGCTCTTTCCCGTAAACACAATTAGGTAATCACAATTAGGTAATCACACACACACACACACACATATATATATATATATATATATATATATATATATATATATATATATATATATATATATATATATATATATATATATATATATATATATATACGTATTTATATATATATATATATATATATATATATATATATATATATATATATATATATATATATATATATATATATATATATATATATATATATATATATATATATATATATATATATATATATATATATATATATATATATATATATATATATATATATATATATATATATATATATATATATATATGAATCATTTTTTACTCCGACCGGGACTCGAATCTAGGACTTATAATTACTAAGTCAAGGCGCTACCAACTACACACCACAGAAGGTATAAAAGGAATCCAACCTTATAGTTTATATCTGCTATACTTAGGGATGAACGCATTCTATCTGAATGCCAATATGTTCAAATTACAGATTCCGCAACCTCAATCGTGGCTTCATTTTAGCATTTATTTCAATTCCCAATCTCATTCGGGTCATACAATAACCAAGGAAGCACATTACTTATGTGAATTCATGAATCATTTTTCACCCCGACCGGGACTCGAAACTAGGACTTATAATTACTAAGTCAAGGCGCCACCAACTAC
>JAXCGZ010021317.1:0-10000 GCA_037179515.1 Halocaridina rubra | reverse complement strand
CTGGCACCAGTTTCGTGGCATGTCTTTGAACTTTTTCAAGCTTAGCTATGTGCTTTTTCAAGTGCGGATTCCAAAAGGGGGCTGCATATTCGAGTTTTGGCCTCACATAGGTTACATAATATTTCTGAACATTTCCTTGTCCATGTGCCTGAGGGCTACCCTTACATTTGATAAGAATGCATATGCTGCCCTTACTATGCCATTTATATGTATTTCTGGAGACAAATCTGCCAGTATGTTTACTCCTAGATCTCTCTCATTTTCTGTCTCTTGAAGTTGTACTCCAGCCACTGAGTAGTCAAGCTTGGGCCTTCTTGCACTTGTACCCATTCTCATTACCTTACATTTTGAAGTACTGAATTTCATTAGCCACTTTTCTGACCACTCATGCAGACTATTTAGATCTTCCTTAAGTTCTCTGCCATTGTTCTCGTTTCTTACTTTCTTCACAATCTTTGCATCATCTGCAAACATATTCATGAAAGAATTTACAGCTTCTGGTAGGTCATTTACATATACAAGGAACAAAAGTGGCCCTAAAACTGAACCCTGTGGATCTCCACTACTAACTCTTCTCCATTCAGACACTGTCTTACTCTAACCCTCTGTTCCCTTCCTTCTAAGTAAGTTTTTATCCATTCCAAGACATTTCCACCTATTCTAGCCATTGCTTGCAGCTTCGTAATAAGTCCCCCATGTGGAACAGTGTCAAACACTTTCTGGAAGTCTAGGAATATGCAATATGCCCAGCTCTCTCTTTCCTGTAAGATTCAGCTTACCTCATCATAAAATTCTAATAAGTTTGTTACTGTTGATCTACCTTCTCTGAAGCCATGTTGCCTCACTGACAAAAAGTTGAATGATTCCAAGTGAAGAGAGATATGTTTCTTTTGTAGTTTCTCCATAACTTTGCAAACTATGCTGGTCAAGGAAACTGGTCTATAGTTCAGAGCCGTATCCCTCCTTCCCTTTTTGAAGATAGGTATCACATTTGCTTGTTTCCAGCATCTTGGAATCTCCCCTGACTCCAGTGACCTTTTAAATATGATACTTAGTGCCACTGATATTGAGATTGCGCATTTTTTAAATACGTGAGGGGATATGTCATCAGGACCTGTAGCTTTATGAACATCTACCTCCATCAGCGGCTTGCATACCTCTGTGGCTGTAAGGTTAATATTCTCTAATACCGACCCTTGAGCTTCTATCTCTGCAATCTGAGGGGGTGGGGTATTTTCTACTGCAAATACTGACTGAAACTCCTTATTCAATTCTTTGCAGATCTCTTCTTCCGTCTCAGTGATGCTTCCATCCTCTCTCTTAAGCCTTAAAACCTGTTCTTTTGCCTTCAGTTTTCCTCTGATAAAGCTATGGAAATGCTTGGGATTTTCTTTAGCCTTCCTGGGGATGTCCCTCTCATAGTCTCTCTCTGCCTCTCTTCTTTTACGTAGGTAGTAATTTCTTGCTCTTTTGTAGGTTTGCCAGGCATTTATGTTTTTTCTCCTCCTATACCTTTTCCAGCATTTGTCTCTGCACTCCTTAGCTCTTTTACACTTTTTATCGAACCATTTCTCTCTGGCATGAATTACACCTACTTTGGTGAAAGGTATGCAGCAATTTACTATCTTTCCATATTTCTCACAAAAGATGTCATACATTTCTTGTACAGATTTGTTGTAAAATAAGGTTCTCCAGTCTGTAACTGCAAAAAGCTCATTCAATTTGATGTAATCTCCTTTCGGATAGTTCCTCCTCATGTCCTAAGTGCCTCTACTCTCAGGCAGAATATCTTCAATGATATACTCCATCAACAACACACAGTGGTCACTCTTTCCAATTGGTGGTTCATACTCAATTTTTTCAATATCCAACACATTATCTGTGAATACTAGATCAAGTAGTGATGGCTAATCCCCACCCCTGGCCCTCGTTGGTTCCATTACATGTTGGTGTAGGAAATTCCCTTGTACACAATCTAGGAATCTTGCCCCGAATGAGTCCTCACCACTGTGTGGGTCAAGATTTATCCAATCTATCTCTTTATGATTAAAATCTCCCATAATCAAAATCCTACATTTTTTCTCCCGTGCCATGTTAACAACTGAGTTTATGACTTCAATAGTACCTATATGACTTTCCTCATAAACTTCAAGCCTATTCTGGTTCCTTGGTGGGTTATATACAACAGTTATTATAATGCTCTCTGACCCAGTATTTATGCGAGCAACAAGAAATTCCTTGAACTCACTTTCTATAGCCAAGTTTATTTCTTCAACTTGAATCCTTTCACTTATGAGCAATGCTATCCCTCCACCAGTCCTCTCAGGTCTTTTAACCCTTAATATTCTGAAGCCCTTAGGAAAAACTGTGACACTGCTTATGTCCTCACTCAGCTTAGTCTCTGTAATTGCTACTATATCTGCCTTACTATTGTGAATCCTATCTTTTAATTCTACTGTGTGTTTGTGTGTGAGTGTTTGTGTGTGTGTGTGTGGATGTGTGAGCGTTGTGTGTGTGTGTGTGTGTGTGTGTATGTGTGTCTGTGTAGTGTGGATGTTGATCCTATTGTTGCCTACCAGTGTCGTATTGTTGTTCCACGAGTGTCGTATAGGTATTCTGTACCAGTGTGGTATTATATATCATATTGTAGCTGGCGGTATAGCACTGGTGTATTTGTAGTATTACACTTCTGTTGTACACTGAGGTTAATAAGGGCATGCACTCAGGGTAACGATTACATCTGCCAAAAAGTCCTTCACAAGAAGACGACCGTCCTAGCCCTTGGTTGAAAAGGGAGTCCGTGATGTAAACTCCTCTGTTGTACATTTACTTGGTAGTTTTGCTGTCACCTCACAACAGGCCAGTTCTCACTTGTACAAGGTGATAATAGATATGCGAAGATACTTAACACTTAATTTATTTAGATGCTACATTGTTCCTCTAAGCCGCTATGTCCCCGTCCCCTTAACGTAATGCTATATGTATGGGTGCCAATAATACTCTGCCTTTCCCGCTCTCGTGGAATGACCCTTTTTATAACCTCGGTTCAGGGACTTTTTCATGCCTCCACTAATAAGATTTCAGAGAAGGGGGAAAACACCATAACCTAAGGTGTGGGGGCACCTAAGCAACTCCTGTTTCCCCCGTCACTTTGAGCTTGGTCTCAGAGAACAGAGGAATGCTCGTAGAACTTCTAGCTTGTACGCTTGGCACTCATGGGCGTGCTTTTTGCGTCATGTGTGTGTGCATACACACACACACACACACACACACACACACACACACACACACACACACAATACTATTTTAGTGTAAGAGTAGTTGATAATTGGAATTGGCTAAGCGAGGAGGTAGTTAATGCTATCTCAATCCATAGTTTTAAGGACAGGTATGATAAGTATCACTAAGTATAAAATGGAACCGATCAGGAGACGGGAAGATACGAGCTTTGGGCTCTTTCCCGTAAACACAATTAGGTAATCACAATTAGGTAATCATACACACACACACACACACACACACACACATATATATATATATATATATATATATATATATATATATATATATATATATATATATATATATATATATATATATATATATGTGTGTGTGTGTGTGTGTGTGTGTGTGTGTGTGTGTGTGTGTGTGTGTGTATGTGATTACCTAATTGATTACCTAATTGTGTTTACGGCAAAGAGCCCAAAGCTCGTATCTTCCCGTCTCCTGATCGGTTCCATTTTAGACTTACTGACACTTATCATACCTGTCCTTAAAACTATGGATTGAGATAGCATTAACTACCTCCTCGCTTAGCCAATTCCAATTATCAACTACTCTTACACTGAAAAAGTATTTCCTTACATCCTGCAAACAAGTTTTCTTACGAAGCTTCAAACTATGACCTCTAGTTCTAGAGCCAGCCATATTAAAATATCGATCCCTATCCACTCTATCATAACCATAAAGGAATTTAAAGACTGTCACCATATCCCCCCTCACTCTTCTAGCTTCGGGTGATGGCAAGTCTAATTCCCTCAGCCTCTCATCATAACTGAGATTGCGTATTTCTGGCACCAGTTTCGTGGCATGTCTTTGAACTTTTTCAAGCTTAGCTATGTGCTTTTTCAAGTGCGGATTCCAAAAGGGGGCTGCATATTCGTGATTACCTAATTGTGATTACCTAATTGTGTTTACGGGAAAGAGCCCAAAGCTCGTATCTTCCCGTCTCCTGATCGGTTCCATTTTTAGACTTAGTGATACTTATCATACCTGTCCTTAAAACTATGGATTGAGATAGCAATGTGTGTGTGATTACCTAATTGTGATTACCTAATTGTGTTTACGGGAAAGAGCCCAAAGCTCGTATCTTCCCGTCTCCTGATCGGTTCCATTTTTAGACTTAGTGATACTTATCATACCTGTCCTTAAAACTATGGATTGAGGTAGCATTAACTACCTCCTCGCTTAGTGAATTCCAATTATCAACTACTCTTACACTGAAAAAGTATTTCCTTACATCCTGCAAACAAGTTTTCTTCCGAAGCTTCAAACTATGACCTCTAGTTCTAGAGCCAGCCATATCGAAATATCGATCCCTATCCACTCTATCATAACCATGAAGGAATTTAAAGACTGTCACCATATCCCCCCTTACTCTTCTAGCTTCGAGTGATGGCAAGTCTAATTCCCTCAGCCTCTCATCATAACCGAGATTGCGTATTTCTGGCACCAGTTTCGTGGCATGTCTTTGAACTTTTTCAAGCTTAGCTATGTGCTTTTTCAAGTGCGGATTCCAAAAGGGGGCTGCATTTTCGAGTTTTGGCCTCACATAGGTTACATAAATATTTCTGAACATTTCCTTGTCCATGTGCCTGAAGGCTACCCTTACATTTGATAAGAATGCATATGCTGCCCTTACTACGCCATTTATATGTATTTCTGGAGACAAATCTGCCAGTATGTTTACTCCTAGATCTCTCTCATTTTCTGTCTCTTGAAGTTGTACTCCAGCCACCGAGTAGTCAAGCTTGGGCCTTCTTGCACTTGTACCCATTCTCATTACCTTACATTTTGAGGTATTGAATTTCATTAGCCACTTTTCTGACCACTCATGCAGATTATTTAGATCCTCCTGAAGTTCTCTACCATTGTTCTCGTTTTTTACTTTCTTCACAATCTTTGCATCATCTGCAAACATATTCATGAATGAATTTACAGACTCTGGTAGGTCATTTACATATACAAGGAACAAAAGTGGCCCTAAAACTGAACCCTGTGGGACTCCACTACTAACTCTTCTCCATTCAGACACTGAGTGTCTTACTCTAACCCTCTGTTCCCTTCCTTCTAAGTAAGTTTTTATCCATTCCAAAACATTTCCACCTATTCTAGCCATTGATTGCAGCTTCTTAATAAGTCTCCCATGTGGAACAGTGTCAAACGCTTTCTGGAAGTCTAGGAATATGCAATCTGCCCAGCCCTCTCTTTCCTGTAAGATTTGGCTTACCTCATCATAAAATTCTAATAAGTTTGTTACTGTTGATCTTCCTTCTCTGAAGCCATGTTGCCTCACTGACAAAAAGTTGAAGGATTCCAAGTGAAGAGAGATATGTTTCCTTAGTAGTTTCTCCATAATTTTGCAAACTATGCTGGTCAAGGAAACTGGTCTATAGTTCAGAGCCGTATCCCTCCTTCCCTTTTTGAAGATAGGTATCACATTTGCTTGTTTCCAGCATCTTGGAATCTCCCCCGACTCCAATGACTCCTTAAATATGATACTTAGTGCCACTGATATTGTGTTTGCGCATTTTTTAAGCACATGAGGGGATATGTCATCAGGACCTGTAGCTTTATGAACATCTAATTCCATCAGCGCTTTGCATACCTCTGTGGCTGTAAGGTTGATGTTCTCTAATACCGGCCCTTGAGCTTCTATCACTGCAATCTGAGGGGGTGGGGTATTTTCTACTGTAAATACTGACTGAAACTCCTTGTTCAATTCTTTGCAGATCTCTTCGTCCGTCTCAGTGATGCTTCCATCCGCTCTCTTTAGCCTTAAAACCTGTTCTTTTACCTTCAGTTTTCCTCTGATAAAGCTGTGGAAAAGCTTGGGATTTTCTTTAGCCTTCCTGGTGATGTCCCTCTCATAATCTTTCTCTGCCTCTCTCCTTTTACTTAGGTAGTCATTTCTTGCTCTTTTGTAGGTTTGCCAGGCATTTATGTTTTTTCTCCTCCTATACCTTTTCCAGCATTTGTCTCTCCACTCCTTAGCTCTTTTACACCCATTATCGAACCATTTCTCTCTGGCATGAAGTACACCTACTTTGGTGACAGGTATGCAGCAATCTACTATCTTCCCATATTTCTCACAAAAGATGTCATACATTTCTTGTACAGATTTGTTGTAAAATAAGGTTCTCCAGTCAATAACTGCAAAAAGCTCATTCATTTTGATGTAATCTCCTTTCTGATAGTTCCTCCTCATGTCCTCAGTGCCTCTACTCTCAGGAAGAATGTCTTCAATGATATACTCCATCAACAACACACAGTGGTCACTCTTTCCAATTGGTGGTTCATACTCAATATTTTCAATATCCAACACATTATCTGTGAACACCAGATCAAGTAGTGATGGCTCATCCCCACCCCTGGCTCTTGTTGGTTCCATTACATGTTGGTGTAGGAAATTCCCTTGTACGCAATCTAGGAATCTTGCCCCAAAGGAGTCCTCACCACTGTGTGGGTCAAGATTTATCCAATCTATCTCTTTATGATTAAAGTCTCCCATAATCAAAATCCTACATTTTTTCTCCCGCGCCATGTTAACAACTGAGTTTATGACTTCAATCGTACCTATATGACTTTCCTCATAAATTTCAAGCCTATTTTGGTTCCTTGGTGGGTTGTATACAACAGTTATTATAATGCTCTCTGACCCAGTATTTATGCGAGCAACAAGAAATTCCCTGAACTCACTTTCTATAGCCAAGTTTATTTCTTCAACTTGAATCCTCTCACTTATGAGCAGTGCTATCCCTCCACCAGTCCTCTCAAATCTTTCGACCCTTAGTATTCTGAAGCCCTTAGGAAAAATTGTGACACTGTTTATGTCCTCACTCAACTTAGTCTCTGTAATTGCTACTATATCTGCCTTACTGTTCTGAATCCTATCTTTTAATTCTACTGCCTTACCAGCTAATCCATCAGCATTTGTGCATAACAATCTTAATGAGGCCCCATCCCTGATCTTCTGTCATTATCTTCTTTATCTCCCCTTTGTCTGGAAGTATTCCGTAACGAAAATTTTTCTTCTCTTCTTCATTTCTTTCATCATTTAACCTTCTTGCCTCTTGCAACAAGTTTTTGATCTTTCCCATCTCTTCCTGTGTTCTGTATCGTCTAATGAACACTTCTTTGCATTCTTGAAGGTCTTTTAGACTTTTTTTTCTCAACAATATTTCCCTACATGTCTCCCCTCTCTCAAAGGTTACCTTTGTTGGTCTCGGCTTTCCTTCCCTCGAATATTTACCTAGTTGGTGTATGTTTACAATATCCTCAGGACCACATACTACTCCAAGCTTTCTTATCAGGTCTACAACGTTAGTTTTATTTTCTTCAAGTCTCCCCTGCCATGTTGGCTCCTGGGATTCACTTATGCCTGAGATTACCACTGTCTTCTCCTTATCAAGTGCCTGTCTGATGAGTGGGTTTGCCCTTTCCATCACAACGTCTTTCATTTTTTCGATTACTGTCTCTTTATAGTCAACTGTTTGTATGTTTTCCAGTGCCACCACCTTTACAGCCTCTTTTACTGCCACATTCCCCTTTAGTGCATCAGCAAAGGACGTTTTCATGGCATCATTTTCCATATTCAGCTCCTGGAACTCTTTTCTGAACTGTTCAATGTTTTCCTTAATCTGAACATTCCAAGCAGCAATCTCGTCTCTCTCAGAAGATAGCAGTGAACTAACATCTAATTCCTTTAGGTTGTCATTTAGCTGTTTGTTTTTATCTTCTTGTTTAGAAATTCTAGATTCTAGTTGACTCTTTTCCCCTTCCAGCTTCTTTATTCTTTTTTCTAGTTCCTTTCTCTCCTGCCCTTGTGCTTTATTTGCTTCCTCCAAAGATCTTATTTGTTCTCTGAGTGTTTCATTCTCTTTCATTTCTCCATCCATATTCCGAATTTTATCATCAAGGTTTGTAACCATTTCCTCTAACTTCTTGATTCTCTGTTTAAGTCCTCTGATGACTACCCCTTCTCCCGACCCATGGGTGGGAGAGGTTTGGGACAGAGATGGCTTCATTTTTATGTTCTCCCTCTCACAGAATATAGAAAGAAGAAGAGAAAGAGGAAAAAAAAAGAGAAAAACTTTTATTTAAGCTTCACACAGAATTTTTATATCTCCATATAGTGTGTGTGTGTGATTACCTAATTGTGATTACCTAATTGTGTTTACGGGAAAGAGCCCAAAGCTCGTATCTTCCTGTCTCCTGATCGCTTCCATTTTATACTTAGTGATACTTATCATACCTGTCCTTAAAACTATGGATTGAGATAGCATTAACTACCTCCGAGCTTAGCGAATTCCAATTATCAACTACTCTTACCCTGAAAAAGTATTTCCTTACATCCTGCAAAGAAGTTTTCTTACGAAGCTTCAAACTATGACCTCTAGTTCTAGAGCCAGCCATATCAAAATATCGATCCCTATCCACTCTATCATAACCATGAAGGAATTTAAAGACTGTTACCATATCCCCCCTCAATCTTCTAGCTTCCAGTGATGGTAAGTCTCATTCCCTCAGCCTCTCATCATAACTGAGATTGCGTATTTCTGGCACCAGTTTCGTGGCATATCTTTGAACTTTTTCAAGCTTAGTTATTTGCTTTTTCAAGTGTGGATTCCAAAAGGGGGCTGCATATTTGAGTTTTGGCCTCACATAGGTTACATAAATATTTCTGAACATTTCCTTGTCCATGTGCCTGAAGGCTACCCTTACATTTGATAAGAATGCATATGCTGCCCTTACTATGCCATTTATATGTATTTCTGGAGACAAATCTGCCAGTATGTTTACTCCTAGATCTCTCTCATTTTCTGTCTCTTGAAGTTGTACTCCAGCCACCAAGTAGTCAAGCTTGGGCCTTCTTGCACTTGTACCCATTCTCATTACCTTACATTTTGAGGTATTGAATTTCATTAGCCACTTTTATGTGTGTGTGTGTGTCTGTGATTACCTAATTGTGATTACCTAATTGTGTTTACGGGAAAGAGCCCAAAGCTCGTATCTTCCCGTCTCCTGATCGCTTCCATTTTATACTTAGTGATACTTATCATACCTGTCCTTAAAACTATGGATTGAGATAGCATTAACTACCTCCGAGCTTAGCGAATTCCAATTATCAACTACTCTTACACTGAAAATGTATTTCCTTACATCCTGCAAAGAAGTTTTCTTACGAAGCTTCAAACTATGACCTCTAGTTCTAGAGCCAGCCATATCAAAATATCGATCCCTATCCACTCTATCATAACCATGAAGGAATTTAAAGACTGTTACCATATCCCCCCTCAATCTTCTAGCTTCCAGTGATGGTAAGTCTCATTCCCTCAGCCTCTCATCATAACTGAGATTGCGTATTTCTGGCACCAGCTTCGTGGCATATCTTTGAACTTTTTCAAGCTTAGTTATTTGCTTTTTCAAGTGTGAATTCCAAAAGGGGGCTGCATATTTGAGTTTTGGCCTCACATAGGTTACATAAATATTTCTGAACATTTCCTTGTCCATGTGCCTGAAGGCTACCCTTACATTTGATAAGAATGCATATGCTGCCCTTACTACGCCATTTATATGTATTTCTGGAGACAAATCTGCCAGTATGTTTACTCCTAGATCTCTCTCATTTTCTGTCTCTTGAAGTTGTACTCCAGCCACCAAGTAGTCAAGCTTGGGCCTTCTTGCACTTGTACCCATTCTCATTACCTTACATTTTGAG
>JAXCGZ010021316.1:25000-56544 GCA_037179515.1 Halocaridina rubra | reverse complement strand
AACCAAAATTACATTATTTATTGTAAAAATAATGGTTTAATTACAAATTCGTAATAATAATAATAATAATAATAATAATAATAATAAGCTCCACAATCATCATCAAAGGAAAATTATTGTTGCCAATACTACTACTAATAATAATAATAAGCTCCACAATCATCATCAAAGGAAAATTATTGCAGCCAATAATAATAATAATAATAACAATAATGAGATCTAAGGAGAATTTTTGGAATAGACATCATGAAATTAATAAAGAGGTATATTAAAACCCAGCAGAGAATTGGATATTCATTACACATCTTTTATTATCCCTTCACATCTGACAGGTCATTACACTCTACATCTCTGTTTCTCTTTACAGCCTGATAAAGGCTGTTTTATTTCATCATTTTTTGGCCTGTCCTGGTGTCACAATCAAAATTTTTTTTTTTTCCTACTTCGCGGAAATTCACCTATAGCGGCCGGTCCCGGAACCGAACCCCCGCGATAAAGAAGGGGTTACTGTATATATATATATATATATATATATATATATATATATATATATATATATATATATACATTGATCCTTCGCTCTATCGCGTTTCTTGCCTCGCGAATTCACTGTACCGTGATTTTTTTTTGGCAAATTTTTTTTTTAATCATATGCAAAAATATTAAATTAAAAAAATAAAAATGTTCAGTATTTTAATTTTTTTATTGCAAAAAAATTTCATTATTTAATTGATAAAAAAATTTATTTCCCAGCCTACGAATAATAAAACAGTACAAAATAGTAAAAAACATAAATTTAGATATATAACTCACAGTATTGCATCATGTGATTACCTAATTGTGTTTACGGGAAAGAGCCCAAAGCTCGTATCTTCCCGTCTCCTCATCGGTTCCATTTTATACTTAGTGATACTTATCATACCTGTCCTTAAAACTATGGATTGAGATAGCATTAACTACCTCCTCACTTAGCGAATTCCAATTATCAACTACTCTTACACTGAAAAAGTATTTCCTTACATCCTGCGAAGAAGTTTTCTTACGAAGCTTCAAACTATGACCTCTAGTTCTAGAGCCAGCCATATAGCCAATAGCGCACAATGTATTGGGGTCGCACCTACGTGAGCTAGCATATATATTAAAATTTCCAGTAGCTTCATGATTTTAGTGATAAAAAAAACTTATTTCTTAGCCTAAGAATAATAAAACAGTAAAAAATAGTAAAAACCATAAATACTAACAGTATTGCACCATGTAAAATACGATACCGGTATCAGCGTTTCGGAAAATGAAAAGGGTCGAACCTACGTGAGATAGTACATATTGAAATTTTCATTATTTTATTGATAAAACAAGTATTTCCTAGCCTAAGAGTAATAAAACAGTAAAAAATAGTAAAAAACATAAATTTTAATATATAACTCACAGTATTGCATCATGTGAAATACTGTCCGATAGCGTACAATGTATTGGGGTCGCACCTTCGTGAGCTAGCATATATATTAAAGTTTCCAGTAGTTTCATGATTTTATTGCTAACAAAAACTTATTTCTTAGCCTAAGAATAATAAAACTTTAAAACATAGTAAAAAACATAAATACTAACAGTATTGCACCATGCAAAATACGATACAGGTATCAGCGTTTCGGACAAAGGCTTGCACTTACGTGAGATAGTTCATGGAATGCTATTGGCTGAAAGAGTGAGAGATCTGTATCATGAGGTCTGATTGGCTTTTTCATTGAAGTCTGGTTCTCCCACCATCTTCCATTGTCTCGCCTCACTTGTTCAGTCTAACTCACGTGTGCGCCGTTCACATTGTGCTTGTGATTTATTTCCTTCACTTTTTCAGCCTCTGCAATGCCTCCCAAGCATCCTTCATCTTCTAAGGCTTCTGGTAGTGAGCCTAAGCAGCAAAGGAAGATGTTAACCATAACAGATAAGGTGAAACTCTTAGATATGTCGGCCGCTATTTTGGCCTCAATGAATAACAGCTGTAAAGCTGTTATTGGCTGCGGAATAATTTCCTCTGGCGTATACAAACTCATTACCACCTCATTCACGGTAAGTTTACCTATCATGTACATATAAATTTACGTTGCATGCTGTTATTTATAAAGTAAAGGGTGATTTTTTAACAGTGCAGGGAGGGTTTATACAGTAAACATAAAAATAATTGTAAAATACCTATGTACATGAGTATGTCATATAAATTTATGCTTGCATGCTGTTATTTATGAAGTAAAGGGTGGTTTGTTAACAGTACAGGGAGGGTTTATACAGTTTATACAATGTAAACGTAAAAATAAATTAAAATATCTATATACATATAGGGTGATCCTACTCTGCAAAATTCCTGTCTCGCGCCGGGTCCCGGAACCGAACCTTCGCTATAATCGAAGGAACACTGTATATATATATAAATATATAGACCAGGAAATATTGCTTATTACATCTGTATGGATTATATACCCTCTCCTTCTTGAAAGTTTAGAGTAGTAAGGAATAATAATATAATAGCGTAAACATAGAAGAATTCTACAAATCTGGAATATGGATAGTCTTAAAAGAGTTTGGGGGATTGTAGTTCTTAGAAATCTAATGAATACTATTAAATTGCTCTTTGTTATGCTATGGTTAAATGGAATATTCTAAAAACTGAGAAACACTACCTGCTATAACTTATGTAATACCCAGAAAAGTTTACTCTGACAGATGAGTCAAGAATGTGTTAAAGTAGAAATAAAAATATACTATAAAGAGTACTGTAAAATCACTGTGTATTTGTACCCTTATTGCTAATGTCTTGTATTTTAGTGTATTGTGATTTTTTTCATAGAAATGGCTTAACAAGTATAACCACATTTATGCGAATAAATACAAAACATTAAGGAATGACCTGCAATCACTACAAAGTCTGACCTCATTGCTATAATGTAAGAGCAGCGCATGTATTTTGTTTCCAGGTTTTCTATAGTAGGAAACAGCTCTCATGTCTGTGATGTAGTTGCGTTACTAAATTTCTTATGAAGAGGAACTACATAGGAACTTTTACATTTTCTTTGATCAGAGTTTGTGAATGATGAGCCAAACGCCTCGAGAACTCAAGTATGATGCTTGGAGCCGTCTCTGATAGTGTCGCCCACAGTGACTGGGATGTCACTTCTGCTGCCTGAAATATAGAACAGTCCAAGGTTAAAAGGGCTCTATCGATTTCAGGAAAAGACGAAAACTAGTTCAGAATAAAAGTATTAAACCATGGTTTAGTGTTGTTCGGCCAGCAATAAACATAAGATGCATCGAAATGAGCAAAGGTCATTCTGTAATGCCCCTGATATTCTGCTACTAATTTTAATAGTGTTACTGACATTACAGTAACCAAACCATAAATTCCCAAGTTCCTAAAGAAAACGTTTAGTGTCACATTTACCCTGAACATAAGAAAGATATAGGTGGAATGGATTAAAAGTAAATATAAGCTGCAATTCATGACTACTGAGAGAGAGAGAGAGAGAGAGAGAGAGAGAGAGAGAGAGGAGAGAGAGAGAGAGAGAGAGAGAGAGAGAGAGAGAGAGAGAGAGAGAGAGAGAGAGAGAGAGAGAGAGAGGGGGGGGGATATTTGCAATTTTCTCACATGAAGAACAGCATAAGACAGTGATTCTTCCTTCAAGATTTCTGCTTCATATTTGTGGGCCAAGAACAGCATCTCGGGAGTATTACTGGGAGAAAGGGAAGCAGCTAAGTGGTATTCACAAGCTTTTGACAGTTCCAAAACGCCATGACGAGAGCCACCTACTAAAAGGGCTTTGCCTAATCTGTCCATTTCATTGCATTCGCCTGTAAAAGGAAATTGGTATCAATTATCCTGAAGCAGAAAATACATAGACACTAAATTATACATAGTAATTATGCCATAATATAAATGATGGCTAGGGTTAAATGTAATAATTCATGTAAAACTATAGGAGGTCCCTGATTTATGACAGGGTTCCGTTCCTGACAGCTGTCAAAACCCGGGTTTCATCTTAAGTCTGAACACATCTAGATTTGAATCTAGTTCCCCCATCATTGGTAAAAATAAATACAGTACTCTAAAACATAGAAAAATAATCAAAGCTCTTAATTTAAGACATATAAATAGTAAAAGTACACTGTACAGGATTGCTTACCTTTACTTATGTAATCTAAATTATAAAAATAGTAAAAGTACACTTTATGTTTAGTAGGTTGGCCATGGTACCAGCTGCCCACTGAGAGACGACAACTGAAGGTATTACAGATTCAAGTAGGACTGGTCCAGACAGCTCTGGGATGAGTCTTCCTTCTGGACAGTTCTTTTCTTATGCCTACAGCTACACCGAATATTCTGGTGTATTCGCTACACATCTCTTGCTATCCCATTACATTTGATAAGTCACAACACTACACATATGATTCTTTTTGTCCTCTTTTCTTCCTCATATTTGCAATATTTATGGAAGGTCCACAGCTTATGCCCCCCAGTACCCGGCATAGAGGGGTGCTAAGATTCTCTGGGGATCTTGTTGACTCCAATACTGGTTTGAGGTAGACACACCTAGTGGTAGTAATAGTTCTTAATCTTGCACCTCCTAATAGATCTGCTTCTTTCACTCTTCACTATTCTAACATTCGTGGCCTGAACTCTAATCTTTCATCTGTGGAACAGCACTTGGGTAATTCCTGCCCTAACTTCCTCCTCCTATCTGAAAGTCAGCTGTCTAGCCATGCTTCCACTGACTCATTTCAAATCTGCCACTATAACCTGTATTCTCGTTTTCGTTCCACAGGTGGGGTCTGTGCCTACTGCGACACTAACACTCCTATTGCAAAGCTCATGAACCTTGAATCTCCTGATTTTGATGTTCTCTGGCTAAATATCTATCTCTCCACTACCACTAAATGTCTTTGCCTCTGCTACTGTTCACCAAACTCCCCTGACTTTATGTCACTCTTTGAAAATCTGTCCTCTTGCCATGAGTCTTTGCTATCTTAACACCCACATGCTGAAGTTATCTATATTGGAGACTTCAATGTACATCATGTGAGTGGCTTAATTCTTCTCACACTGATGTGGGAGGAAGTGAGGTCCTTGCTTTCTCTAATACTCACGATCTGGGGCAAATTATCAAACATCCTACTCGTGTTCCAGATTGATGCGAACATGCAGTCAACACTTTTGACCTATTTCTTACCTCTAACCCATCAAATTACTCTTATTTTGTGCTTGCCCCTCTTGGTAAATCTGACCACTCTGTGATCTCAATCTCTTCCATTTTAACACCCCCTCCACCAATCCCTCCTACTCAGCGCCATCTTTAGCACTTTGAGTGTAACTAACGTGAAGATTTGCGTAACTTCCTCTTTGACCTCCCATGGGATGACTACTGCTTTCGGTCCCGCAACCCTGATCAGGTTGAACTAAAAATTGCCGAGATCATAACCTCTGGAATGGAGGCGTACATCCACTCCTCTACGAAAACTTTTTCTCCTCCTAAACCTTTGTTTGAGTGTGCCTGCTCAATGGCTATTTAAGCCAGGAATCGGGCACATCGGTTTTACCAAGCCTCAACTTCTGATTTAACTCGCTCTCCTATTATTGTAGTTAGGAATTGCTGTAAAGATTATTATTGTTAGTTAAATTCCATGCCCTGTACAGAAGAGTTTAAAAGGCGCTGAATTTATATTTATTATATACATTGCTGATAAAATTTAGAAAAAATATAAATAAATAGAGACCACAAATTGCCTTTCTTCAATATAATACTTGAAATGAAAAATAATTAGTTACCAACAACAGTGTATCGTAAAGAAACCTATAAAAGCTATGGTTTAAATTTTATTAGTAATGTATATAATACATATAAATTCAGCGCCCTTTCCACTCTTCTGCACAGGGCATGAAAATTAACTAGCAATTATAATCATTTACATACTGAATTTGAAGTGTTAAGAAACTATTTCCTAAATACTGGATACCCAGAGAGGTTAGTTCATACATCCCTCCGAAATTTTCTGATTAATATATTCACCCCAAAATCAAGATTACATAATGCTAAAAAAGAAGAGGTTTATATAATGATTCCTCTCCTGAGTGATGAAATTTGTATATATATAAATGAAAAATTAAAATGGTTTGCAACGAATATTTCCACAAATAAAATAAAATGGAGTCCATGTCAATCATTTCAAATTAAGAAATTTCTTCCATCATAAGGATATAATACCTTCCCAGTGGTGTTAAAACATTGCATATTTATATAAATCTGCAGCTTGTGAAAGCTGTTATATAGGCTCAACAACAAGGTCGTTGGCTGCTTGAATGTCTGAACATTCATAAAAAAAAAAAAAAAAAAATGCTAGGAGTTATAGAACAAAAGAATTGTATCAAGGCCTCTATTCGCAGCCACTGTGAAACCATCTGTAAAAAGTCCATACACAGTCAAGAATATACAATATCATATAAAGGAAAAAAACACGTTGAAATAAGAATTTCAATTTATCATAATTAAGAATGCGAACCTTAACGTAGATACATCAAGTATATCACTTAAATTATTTTAATTTTATGCCGTTATATTGTTATAAAATTCTTTTTGTTTGTTGTTATTGTTTAATTGTTTTAATATTTTAATGCTTTAAGTAAATCCTCTTTGTATACAGTATATAGAAATTCGTTCTTGATCATTTAAATGGATTGCTTCAGTCATTTGCAGATGAAAATGGTCTAGCTGTGACCCAAAATATTAGAGTGGTGCAAGATGAACAAGAGGATTATTCTTCATTATGTTTTCCAATTTACAATTAGTTTAAGATTTCCAAAATTAAAACCTATTTTTTCAGTAATAATAATTTAATATGCATACCAGTGTAAATCCATTCAAGAATTGATCGGGTTACAGAAGTGGACATATTCACTCTTATTTCTCTTTTTGAATTCAATCCCAAAAGGCTGATAGTCTCTCGGCTTGGGCTATCATCAAATAACACTCTTTGAAAAGCTTTCAAAGGACTGTTGCTTGTGCTATGACTGGTTAAATCATCTGAAGACACTCCAGAAGGTGAAGAAGTTTTTTCATCTACAACCTCCTCCTTTATGCCTTCGTCATTGGAATCAACGTACAGCCGTCTTCGTGGAGAAGGTCCATGGATTGGAGTTCTCCTTAGGGCTTTGTGCTTGTTCAAAGACAATGGCCAAGGTTCACGTTTTTTAACGGGTGAAGTACTTTTAGGCGTAGGTGGATGTTTTGAAATTGATTTTCGGGAAGAAGTCAGGTAAGTCTTTGAAGGGGAAAGCTTACTAGGCGTCACAGATAAATTATAGCCCATCAGTTTTCTCGGTGTGAGTGGTTTTTTGCTTAGAGACAATCGTTTTGGTGAGGAAACTATTTTGCTTGCTGACTTTTCATATAAGGAGTAGGAGGGCTGGCTTGGAGTCCTCTTATGTGGTGTAGTGGTGATTTTGTTTGGAGTTATATTTGCAGATACTTTGGACAATTTATTGAGAGTGGATTTTGGTTTACAGATTGCACTGACAACATTGGTAGACTGCACAATTTCAAAATTCGTACTGGACTTAATTGGGCTTTGGATTTTATTAGTAGTTATGCAGGATATAGGCGAGTTTAACACTTTGCACTTGGTACTGTTAACAGTTTTAAGATTAGAATCTAAGGATGAATTTGTTGCAGACTGATAACCAGATGACATGCTTCCAAAACTGCTATTTATTGGAGTTTCAGTTATCCTGAATAAATAATTTACTCTTGGACATTTAAGTTCTTTTTCTGGGGTGTTTCCAAGGGCCTGTACACCATACTTATTAGTCTCTGTGCACCTTTCCAGAAGATTTGAACGGCAGGACAGTATAGCTGAATGAGCAGGAATTCTGGCACCATCTCTTGTCAAGATGTCAACATCACTGAGTTCTTTACTTTCCAAAATTTGTCGCATCTGCGTTGCGAGAGACTCAAGACCATCAACAGAATTAGTCATATCAGAACCTTTAATAACAAATCTCAATCGAGCTGCCAATTCGTCATCTTTCAGAAGTTTAAAAACTTTCAACGCTAATCGTGCTGTCAGCGTGCCTCTCCAAGACAACACTGAAGGATTCGGCTGAGTCATTCGTTTTTCATGTTGATCCTTGCCCAACATTTCTGAATAAACTTCAATCTGGGGAAAATTAACATTACATCTCAGGCATTGCAAAGTAATGCCAATATCATGCAGAACTGAGTCCTCCCCCAAACAATCTTTGTCCTTGACAAAAGGCGACACCGTTACACTCCAAAGTGAACGAAATTTGTTCAATGACAGATGAAACACTGAAGTAAATTCTTGGTCGAGATCTTCATACGTTGAAAATTCTTTAATTCTCATTACAAAACTCACTTCACCTTTCTCTTCCTCTAGCTCCATGTTGCAATTGGTTTGCTGAAATAAAAGAAGGATGTTATAAGAACGTTGAATACACATGAATTATATATACTAATATTACAATGAAATTTGACATAATAACAATTATTATTATAAGTACAGGGGATCCTCGATCTACGTCAGAGTTCAATTCCTAAAAAGTGGTGTAACACGAATTTCAGTGTAAGTCAGAACACACCTAAATAAGCACCTATGCTAATGCAGTAGTAAAGTTTTTTCCTTTTCCATGTATCTTAATATCTCCATTTTCACTTCCATGGTGATAACTTTCCTATTCTTGCCATCAGAATAATTTGCTTTACACTTGGAAGACATAATACAGGACAAAATTTATCAAAAAAGAAGCAAAACAATTTATGGGAGATGTGTGGTAACCATGAAACATTGTAACTCGAGGACAATGTAAACCGAAGACCCCCAGTGTTTGTAGTATCAGGTGCAGTATATGTAGTATCTGTAGTAGCACTAACCCCAAAAATCAATTCATTCTTATGAAGTGTCTTTTTAAATATAAAAGAACAAAATGAAGTATTTGACTTGTTATCATAATGTCAGGAGTATCTAGCCCTCTGCATGATAAATTACCAGGACGAACGTCCAGTGGAAAAGGATAACAACCACCCATCATGGCAAAGTAACATAACTAATATGTTAAAGTCTCGTGGTTCTTGCTCAAGTCATAAATGACACACGAATATGTTCTCTTGTCCTGGGCACAGCAATTTGAAAGCCAGACAAGCAATGAATGCCATATGTGTCCCAAATCAAGAGGTGCTATGCCACACCTCAAAATTAATAACCACAATCAAGTCAAGCCCACACTACCTGGCTGTAACCCAACAAGAATCACTGCACATGTACATATTCACTGTAATTGGCCCAGTATAAACCTAGGGAATATATAAACCCTACTTCCTCGCAAGCATAATAAGCCCAAAATAGAGGAGTCTTCTGTCATTCTAGAGAGTCTTGTGTCGGTCTACAGTCACTCTACAATGAGCAGGCCGTCAGCCATCAAACAGATTTAAGACTAAATCTTAAGTACCAAGATGTAATAGCTTCGAAGAATAATATCCTCGCAGGCTTGGAGCAAGAAGTGACGTGAAATAATAACAAATGACTACATTCCCAAGACCCATGTTTGACTCCTGAAATTCCTCCAACAGATACACAGTCATATGGGTCACAACACAACATCTATCACCATTATTATTATTATAATTATTAGTATTATTTCTATTTGTGGCAAAAGCAGCAGCTGCAGTAATAGCAATAGTAGTAGTAGGAGTGCTATGTCAATTTAGATATCCTTCTGCATTGTGTAAGCAAGGTTAGAAATACTGACCTTTTAAATTATAGAAGCTCATTTTGAATTTCATTGTCTTCAGACAATCAAGAATGATGAAATTTTTTTGCCTATTTGAAAATAATGATAAATGCCTTTTTTTCCAATACAGTATTTAAAAACAGTACAAAATCCTGATCACTACTGATATAAAAATTATATGAAACATTAAACAGTAAATTAAACATAATCAATTAAAGTGCTGATATAAAGCATCCGATAAAGATTAGTGGCAATAAATAAATATGTAACTTAAGAAAATAAATAAATGAATAAATAAATTAATTAATTAATCAATAAACAAATGCATATCTCTAATTCCCTCAGCCTATCATCATAACTGAGATTGCGTATTTCTGGCACCAGTTTCATGGTATGTCTTTGAACTTTTTCCAGCTTAACTACGTGCTTTTCAAGTGCGGATTCCAAAAGAGAGCTGCACATTTAAGTTTAAATATTTCTAAATATTTCCATGTGCCTGAAGGCTACCCTTACAGTTGCTAAAAAAGCATATGCTGCTTTTATTATGCCATTTATATGCATTTCAGGAGGCAAATCTGTCAGTATGTTTACTCTTAGATCTCTCTCATTCTCTGTCTCTTGAAGCTCTGCTCCTGCTATTGACTATTCAAGCTTGGGCCTTTTTGCACTTGTACCCATTCTCATTACCTTACATTTAGAGGTACAGTGTTCCCACGCTGTATCGCGTTTCTTGGTTCGCGTTCTCACTGTATCACGTTTCTTTTTTTTTTTATAAATTATCATTTTATTTTATGGGTATACACAAAAATATTAAAATATTGAAAAAATAAATTTTTTTATTTATTTAATTTTTTTTTTATTTATTCAGATTTTTAGTATTTTCATTTTTTATTGAAAAAAAAAATTTCATTATTTAATTGATAAAAAGAACTTATTTCCCAGCCTACGAATAATAAAACAGTAAAAAATAGTAAAAAACATAAATTTAGATATACGTACGTACAGTATAACTCACAGTATTGCATCATGCAAAATAGTGTCCGATAGCGTACAATGTATTGGGGTCACAGCTACGTGAGCTAGCATGTATATTTATATTTCCAGTAGTTTCATGATTTTATTGATAAAAAAACGTATTTCTTGGCCTAAGAATAATAAAACAGTAAAAAATAGTAAACAGTATTGCACCACATAAAATACGATACCGGTATCAGTGTTTCGGAAAACGCAAAGGCTCTCACCTATGTGACCTGGTGAATATTAAAATTTTCATTATTTTATTGATAAAACAAGTATTTCCTACCCTAAGAATAATAAAACAGTAAAAAATAGTAAACAGTATTGCACCACGTAAAATACGATACCCATATCAGTGTTTCGGAAAACGCAAAGGCTCTCACCTAAATGACCTAGTGAATATTAAAATTTTCAAGATTTTATTGATAAAACAAATATTTCCTAGCCTAAGAATAATAAAACAGTAAAAAATAGTAAACAGTATTGCACCACGTAAAATATGATACAGGTATCAGTGTTTCAGAAAACGCAAAGGCTCTCACCTACGTGACCAAGTGAATATTGAAATATTCATTATTTTATTGATAAAACAAGTATTTCCTAGCCTAAGAATAATAAAACAGTAAAAAATAGTAAAAAACATAAATACAGTACTAACAGTATTGCACCATGAAAAATACGATACTGGTATCACGTTTCGGAAAACGCAAAGGCTCTCACCTACGTGACCTAGTGAATATTAAAATTTTCATTAGTTTATTGATAAAACAAGTATTTCCTAGCCTAAGAATAATAAAACAGTAAAAAATAATAAAAAACATAAAGTACTAACAGTATTGCACCATGTAAAATACGATACCACTATCAGCGTATCGGAAAACGAAAAGGCTGAAAGGTCGGGAGACGACGAATCACAGAATTGTTTTTCAATATGTTCTGTATCATGGGGTCTAATTGGCTTTTTCATTGCAGTTTGCTTTTCCCTCCAATTTCCAATGTGCCGCCTCACTCGCTCAGTCTAACTCACGTGTGCGCCATTCTCGTTGTGCTTATTAATTCGTTTTGCTTGTGATTGTGTTTTCACGCATAATTTAACCTTTGCAATGCCTCCCAAACATCCTTCACCTTCTAAGGCTTCTGGTAGTCAGCCTAAGTGGCAAAGGAAAATGTTAACCATTGTAGATAAAGTGAAACTCTTAGATATGTTGAAAGAAAGAAAAAGGTTTGTGGATGTCGGCCGCTAGTTTGGCCTCAATGAATCTACAGTGCGCTACATCAACAAGGACGAGGCAAAGAAATAATTTCCTCCGGGGTCAAGAAAGATGATCATCACCTCATTCACGGTAAGTTTACCTATCACGTACATATGTATGTCACATCATCATCACCTCATTCACCATAATTTTATCTATCACTTTCAGAAAAATTTACGTTGCTTGCTGTTATTTATAATGTAAAGGGTTTTTTTTTAACAGTGCAGGGAGGGTTTATACAGTACATAAACGTAAAAATAATTGTAAAATACCTATGTATGTCACGTCATCATCACCTCATTCACCGTAATTTTATGTTGCTTGCTGTTATTTATAATGTATAGGGTGTTTTTTTTTAACAGTGCAGGGAGGGTTTATACAGTACGTAAACGTAAAAATAATTGTAAAATACCTGCGTATGTCACATCATCATCACATTCATGGTAAGATTTCCTATCACTTTCATAAAAATTTACATTGCTTGCTGTTATAAATAATGTAAAGGGTGTTTTTTTAACAGTGCAGGGAGGGTTTATACAGTACGTAAACGTAAAAATAATTGTAAAATACCAATGTATGTCACGTCATCATCACATTCACGGTAAGTTTTCCTATCACTTTCATAAAAATTTACGTTGCTTGCTGTTATTTATAATGTAAAGGGTGTTTTTTTAACAGTGCAGGGAGGGTTTATACAGTACGTAAATGTCAAAATAATTGTAAAATACCTATGTACATGAGTATGTCATGTAATTACCACTTCATTCACCGTAATTTTATCTATCACTTTCATATAAATTTACGTTGCATGCTGTTATTTATGAAGAAAAGGGTGGTATGTTAACAGTACTGGGAGGGTTTATACCAGTGTAAACGTAAAAATAAATTAAAATATCTATGTACATATAGGCTGATCCTACTCCGCGGTTTTCCTGTCTCACGCTGAGTCATAGAACCGAACTACCGCAATAAGGGGGGGAACACTGTACTGAATTTCATCAGCTACTCTTATGACCACTCATGCAGACTACTTAGGTCTCCTTGAGGTTCTCTACCACTGTTCTCGTTTCTTACTTTTTCACAACCTCTGCAAACAAATTCATGAATGAATTTACAGACTCTGGCAGGTCATTTACATATACAAGGAACAAAAGTGGCCCTAAAACTGAACCCTGTGGAATTCCACTACTAACTCTTCTCCATTCAGACAATGAGTGTCTTACTCTAACCCTCTGTTCCCTTCCTTCTAAGTATGTTTTTATCCATTTCAAGACATTTCCACCTATTCTGGCCACTGCGTGCAGCTTCTTAATAAGTCTCCCGTGTGGGACAGTGTCAGATGCTTTCTGGAAGTCTAGGAATGTGCAATCTACCCAGCCCTCTCTTTCCAGTAAGATTCGGTTTACTTCATCATAAAACTAATAAATTTGTTACTGTTGATCTACCTTCTCTGAAGCCATGTTGTCTCACTGACAAAAAGTTGAAGGACTCAAGTGAAGAGAGATATGTTTCCTTAGTAGTTTCTCCATAACTTTGCAAACTATGCTGGAAAAGGAAAAGGTCTATCCCTCCTTCCATTTATGAAGACAGGTATCACGTTCACTTGTTTCCAGCATAATGGAATCTCCCTGAATCCAGCGACTTTTTAAATAATACTTAGTGCCGCTGATATTGAATTTGAGCAATTTTTAAGAACAAGAGGGGATATATCATCAAAACCTGTAGCTTTATGGACATCTAACTCCATCAGCACTTTGCAAACCGTTGAGGCTGAAAGTATGATGTTTTCTAATAATAGCCCATGAATTTCTATCTCTGCAATCTGAGGGGGTGGGGTATTTCCTACTGTAAATAATAACTGAAATTCCATGTTCAATTCTTTGCAGATCTCTTCATCCATCTCAGTGATGTTTCCATCTCCTCTTTTAAGCTTTAATACCTGTTCTTTTACCTTCAGTTTTCCTCTGATAAAACTGTGGAAAAGTTTGGGATTTTCTTTAGCCTTCCTAGTGATGTCCCTTTCATGGTCTCTCTCTACCTCTCTTCTTTTACTTAGGTAATCATTTCTTGCTCTTTTATAGGTATGCCAGGCATTTATGTTTTTTCTCCAATACTTTTCCATCATTTGTCTCTCCACTCATTAGCTCTTTTACACTCATTAGCAAACCATTTCTCTCTGGCATGAAATACATCTACTTTGGTGACAGGTATGCAGCAATCTACTATCTTCCAATATTTCTAACAAAAGATGTTGTACATTTCTTGTACAGATTTGTTGTAAAATAAGGTTCTCCAGTCAATAACTGCAAAAAGCTCATTCATTTTGATGTAATCTCCTTTTGGATAGTTCCTCCTCGTGTCCTCAGTATCTCTACTCTCAGGCAGAACATCTTTAATGATATACTCCATCAACAACACACAGTGGTCACTCTTTCCAACTGGTGGTTCATACTCAATTTTTTCAATATCCAACACATTATCTGTGAATACTAGATCAAGTAGCTATGGCTCCTCCCAACCCCTAGCCCTTGATGGTTCCAGCACATGTTGGTGTAGGAAATTCCCTTGTATGCAAGCTAGGAATCTTGCCCCAAATGAGTCCTCACCACTGTGTGGGTCAAGATTTATCCAATCAATCTTTCCATGATTAAAATCTCCCATAATAAAAATCATATATTTTCTCTTCCAAGCAATGTTAACACCAGAGTTTATGACTTCAATAGTACCTATATCACTTTCCTCATAAACTTCTAGCCTATGTTGGTTACTTGGTGGGTTATATACAACAGTTATTATAATGCTCTCTGATCCAGTATTTATGCGAGCAACAAGAAATTCCTTGAACTCACTTTCTATAGCAAAGTTTATTTCTTCAACCTGAATCCCTTCACTTATAAGCAGGGCTATTCCTCCACCAGTCCTCTCAGATCTTTCAACCCTTAATATTCTGAAGCCCTTAGGAAAAACTGTGACACTGTTTATGTCCTCACTCAACTTAGTCTCTGTAAGTGCTACTACATCTGCCTTACTGTAGTGAAGCCTATCTTTTAATTCCACTGCCTTACCAGCTAATCCATCAGCATTTGTGTATAACAATCTTAATGAGGCCCCATCTCCTGATCTTCTATCATTATTTTCTTTATCTCCCCTTTTTCAGGAAGAATTCTGAAATAAAAAATTTTCTTCTTTTCTTCATTTCTTTCTTCATTTAACCTTCTAGCCTCTTGCAACAAGTACTTAATCCTTTCCATCTCTTCCAGTGTTCTGTATCATCTAATGAAGACTTTTTTGAATTCTTGAAGGTCTATTAGTTTAAAACCGCAATATACCCCAAGCTTTCTTATCAGGTCTACAACCCTAGCTTTATTTTCTTCAAGTCTCCCCTGCCATGTTGGCTCCTGGGATTCGCTTATGCTTGAGATTACCACTGTCTTCTCTTTAACAAGTGCCTGTTTAATCAGTGGATTTGCCCTTCCATCACAACATCTTTCATTTTTTTCTATTACTATTTCTTTATAACCAACTGTTTGTATGCTTTCCAGTGCCACCACCTTTACAGCCTCTTTTTCTGCCACATTCCCCTTTAGTGCATCAGAAAAGGAAGTTTTCATGGCATCACATTCCGTATTCAGCTAATGAAACTCTTTTCTAAGCTGTTCAATGTTTTCCTTAATCTGGACATTCCAAGCTGCAATCTCGTCTCTTTCAGAAGAGAGCAGTGATCTAACATTTAATTCATTAAGGCTGTCATTCAGCTGTTTGTTTTTATCTTCTTGTTTAGAAATTGTAGTTTCTACTTCACTTTCTTTCCCTTCCACCTTCTTTATTCATTTTTCTAGTTCTTTCCTCTCTTGCCCTTGTGCTTTATTTGCCTCCTCCAAAAATCTTATTTCCTCTCTGAGTTATTTATTCTCTTTCATTTCTCTATTCATATTCAGAATTTTATCATCAAAGGTTTATAACCATTATCTCTAATTCCTGTTTCTATCTCCTAACAGCCAATCCTCCTCCTGCTACATCCCCCAGAAATCTACCACCCCTCCCCCGACCATTGGGTGGGGGGTTAGGGACAGAGATGACTTTATTTTTATGTTTTCCCTTTCACAGAATATAGAGAGAAGAAAAAAAAGAGAGAAAACTTTCTATTTAAGATTCACACAGAATTTCTATATCTTCATATGAGTACTATTTAGTTACACAAAGCTAGAAGATTGAGGGGGGATATGATGACAATTTTTAATAATCCTTCATGGTTATGATAGATTGGATAGGAATCGATATTTTGATATGGCTGGCACTAGAACTAGAGGTCTTAGTTTGATGCTTTGTAAGAAAACTTCTTTGCAGGATGTAAGGAAGTACTTTTTTAGTGTAAGAGTAGTTGATAGATAGAATTTACTAAGCGAGGAGGTAGCTAACGCTAACTCAAAATCCATAGTTTTAAGGACATGTATGATAAGCATCACTAAGTACAAAATGGAACCGATCAGGAGACAGGCAGTTACGAGCTTGGGGCTCACACACACACACACACTATAAAGAGAGAGTAATCAAAAAAATGAAAGACGTTGTGATGGAAAGGGCAAACCCACTCATCAAACAGGCACTTGATAAAGAGAAGACAGTGGTAATCTCAGGCATAAGCGAATCCCAGGAGCCAACATGGCAGGGGAGACTTGAAGAAAATAAAGCTAGGGTTGTAGACCTGATAAGAAAGCTTGGAGTAGTTTGTGGTCCTGAGGATATTGTAAACATACACCAACTAGGCAAATATTCGAGGGAAGGAAAGCCGAGACCAACAAAAGTAACCTTTGAGAGAGGGGAAACATGTAGGGAAATATTGTTGAGAAAAAAAAAGTCTAAAAGACCTTCAAGAATTCAAAGAAGTGTTCATTGGACGATACAGAACACAGGAAGCGATGAGAAAGATCAAAAACTTGTTGGAAGAGGCAAGAAGGTTAAATGAAGAAAGGAATGAAGAAGAGAAGAAAAATTTTCATTTCAGAGTTCTTCCAGACAAAGGGGAGATAAAGAAGATAATGACAGAAGATCAGGGGATGGGGCCTCATTAAGATTGTTATACACAAATGTTGATGGATTAGCTGGTAAGGAAGTAGAATTAAAAGATAGGATTCACAACAGTAAGGCAGATATAGTAGCAATTACAAAGTCTGAGTTGAGTGAGGACATAAACAGTGTCACAGTATTTCCTAAGGGCTTCAGAATATTAAGGGTTGAAAGATCTGAGAGGACTGGTGGAGGGATAGCACTGCTCATAAGTGAAAGGATTCAAGTTGAAGAAATAAACTTGGCTATAGAAAGTGAGTTCAAGGAATTTCTTGTTGCTCGCATAAATACTGGATCAGAGAGCATAATAACAACTCTTGTATATAACCCACCAAGGAACCAGAAAAGACTAGAAGTTTATGAGGAAAGTCATATAGGTACTATTAAAGTCATAAACTCAGTTGTTAACATGGCACGGGAGAAAAAATGTAGGATTTTGATTATGGGAGATTTTAATCATAAAGAGATAGATTGAATAAATCTTGACCCACACAGTGGTGAGGACTCATTCGGGGCAAGATTCCTAGATTGCGTACAAGAGAATTTCCTACACCAACATGTAATGGAACCAATGAGGGCCAGGGTTGGGGATGAGCTATCACTACTTGATCTAGTATTCACAGATAATGTGTTGGATATTGAAAAAATTGAGTATGAACCACCAATTGGAATGAGTGACCACTGTGTGTTGTTGATGGAGTATATCATTGAAGATATTCTGCCTGAGAGTAGAGGCACTGAGGACATGAGGAGGAACTATCCGAAAGGAGATTACATCAAAATGAATGAGCTTTTTGCAGTTATTGACTGGAGACCCTTATTTTACAACAAATCTGTACAAGAAATGTATGACATCTTTTGTGAGAAATATGGGAAGATAGTAGATTGCTGCATACCTGTTACCAAAGTAGGTGTAATTCATGCCAGAGAGAAATGGTTCGATAATGAGTGTAAAAGAGCTAAGGAGTGGAGAGACAAATGCTGGAAAAGGTATAGGAGGAGAAAAAACATAAATGCCTGGCAAACCTACAAAAGAGCAAGAAATGACTACCTAAGTAAAAGGAGAGAGGCAGAGAGAGACTATGAAAGAGACATCACCAGGAAGGCTAAAGAAAATCCCAAGCTTTTCCACAGCTTTATCAGAGGAAAACTGAAGGTAAAAGAACAGGTTTTAAGGCTAAAGAGAGCGGACGGAAACATCACTGAGACGGATGAAGAGATCTGCAAAGAATTGAACAAGGAGTTTCAGTCAGTATTTACAGTAGAAAATACCCCCCCACCCCCTCAGATTGCAGAGATAGAAGCTCAAGGGCCGGTATTAGAGAACATCAACCTTACAGCCACAGAGGTATGCAAAGCGCTGATGGATTTAGATGTTCATAAAGCTACAGGTCCTGATGACATATCCCCTCATGTACTTAAAAAATGTGCAAACTCAATATCAGTGGCACTAAGTAACATATTTAAAATGTCACTGGAGTCAGGGGAGATTCCAAGATGCTGGAAACAAGCAAATGTGATACCTATCTTCAAAAGGGGAAGGAGGGATACGGCTCTGAACTAAAGACCAGTTTCCTTGACCAGCATAGTTTGCAAAGTTATGGAGAAACTACTAAGGAAATATATCTCTCTTCACTTGGAATCCTTCAACTTTTTGTCAGTGAGGCAACATGGCTTCAGAGAAGGTAGATCAACAGTAACAAACTTATTAGAATTTTATGATGAGGTAAGCCAAATCTTACGAGAAAGAGAGGGCTGGGCAGATTGCATAATCCTAGACTTCCAGAAAGCGTTTGACACTGTTCCACATGGGAGACTTATTAGGAAGCTGCAAGCAATGGCTAGAATAGGTGGAAATGTCTTGGAATGGATAAAACTTACTTAGAAGGAAGGGAACAGAGGGTTAGAGTAAGACACTCAGTGTCTGAATGGAGAAGAGTTAGTAGGGGAGTTCCACAGGGTTCAGTTTTAGGGCCACTTTTGTTCCTTGAATACGTAAATGACCTACCAGTCTGCAAATTCATTCATGAATATGCTTGCAGATGATGCAAAGATTGTGCAGAAAGTAAAAAAAACGAGAACAATGGTAGAGAACTTCAGGAGGATCTAAATATTCTGCATGAGTGGTCAGAAAAGTGGCTAATGAAATTCAATACTTCAAAATGTAAGGTAATGATAATGGGTACAAGTGCAAGAAGGCCCAAGCTTGACTACTCGGTGGCTGGAGTACAACTTCAAGAGACAGAAAATGAGAGAGATCTAGGAGTAAACATACTGGCAGATTTGTCTCCAGAAATACATATAAATAGCATAGTAAGGGCAGCATATGCATTCTTATCAAATGTAAGGGTAGCCTTCAGGCACATGGACAAGGAAATGTTCAGAAATATTTATGTAACCTATGTGAGGCCAAAACTCGAATATGCAGCCCCCTTTTGGAATCCACACTTGAAAAAGCACATAGCTAAGCTTGAAAAAGTTCAAAGACATGCCACGAAACTGGTGCCAGAAATACGCAATCTCAGTTATGACGAGAGGCTGAGGGAATTAGACTTACCATCACTCGAAGCTAGAAGATTGAGGGGGGGATATGGTGACAGTCTTTAAATTCCTTCATGGTTATGATAGAATGGATAGGGATCGATATTTTGATATGGCTGGCTCTAGAACTAGAGGTCATAGTTTGAAGTTTCGATAGAAAACTTCTTTGCAGGATGAAAAGAAATACTTTTTCAGTGTAAGAGTAGTTGATAATTGGAATTGGCTAAGCAAGGACGTAGTTAATGCTATCTCAATCCATAGTTTTAAGGACAGGTATGATAAGTATCACTAAGTATAAAATGGAACCGATCAGGAGACGGGAAGATAAGAGCTTTTGGGCTCTTTCCCGTAAACACAATTAGGTAAATACAGCTTTGTCGAAGGAAAAAACCAAAGGTCAAAGAACCAGTTTTAAAGTTTACGAGGGCATATGGAAGCATCACTGAGACAGACGAAGAGATCTGTGAAGACTGAACAAAGAATTTTAGTCAGTATATTCAGTAGAAAATACTCCACCCCCTCAGACAGCAGTGATAAGAAATCACGGGCCGGCATTTGAGAACATCGTCTTTACAGCTACAGATTTATGCAAAGCCTTGATGGAGTTAGATGCCATATAAAGCTATGGGGCTGGTTGACATATCCCCTTATGTACTCAAGAACTGTGTTAACCCAGTACCAGTGGGGCTATGGGTCATATTTAAAAAAATGCTAGGATCTGGAGTGATTTCAAGCTGCTGGTAACAAGTGAATGTGGTACCTATCTTCAAAAAGGGAAGGAAGGAGAACTCTAAACCATACTTTTCCCCTGACAAGCATTGCTTCCAGTTATGGAAAAACTATTAAGATAACCATTTCTCTTCACTTGGAGTGTTTCAGCTTTTTGTTAGAGACAACATGGCTTCAGGGAAGGCAGATCTACAGTGACAAACTTATTACAAATTTAATAAGGTAAGCCAGATAACATATTCTTAGATGTTAAAAAGGCATTTGATCTGGTCCTACATGGGAGACTTATTAAGAAGCTGCAAGTAATGGTAAGAATAGGTGGAAATAGCACTGAATGGATAAAAACTTACTTAGAAGGAAGAGATATAAAGCTAGACACTTAGTGTCTGACATGAGAAATGTTAGCAGTGAGGATCCATAGAATTTCAGTTTTAGTAGCACTTTTGTTTCTTGTATATGTATCAGATCTACCAAACTTTGTAAATGTATTTTTGAATATGTCTGCAGATGATGCAAAGATTGTGAAGAAAGTGATATATACAAACAATGGGAGAGAACTCCAAGGAGACCTAAATTCTCTGCATGAGTGGTCAAAAATGTGGTTAATGATATTCATTACTGCAAAGCGTAAAGGGATGAGAATGGGTACAAGTGCAAGAGTGTCCAAGACTTGATGCTCAATAACAGATGCAGAACTTTATGAGACACAGAATGAGAGAGATCTAGGAGTAAACATATTGGCAGATTTGTCTCCATGTATGCATATAAGCAGCATATGCTGCACAAGGACAAGGAAATATTCAGAAATATTTATGTGACTTATGTGATGCCAAGGCTTGAATATGCAGCCCCCTTTTGGAATCCACACTTGAAAAGCATATAAATATGCTGGAAAAAGTACAAATACAGCTATGAAATTAGTGCCAGAAATACTCAATCTCAGTTATGAGGAGGCTGAAAGAATTAGACATACCATCACTGGAAGCTTAAATAATGAGAGTAAATGCTGATAATTCATTCATGGTATTCTCAAAGTGGATAGGGATCGATATTTTGATAAGGCTGGCTCTAGATCTATATGTCTTAGTTTGAAGCTTTATAAGAACACTTCTTTGTTGGATGTAAGGAAGTACTTTTTAGTGTAAGAATAATTGATGACTGAAATTTGTTAAATGAGGAAGTAGTCAATGCTAACTTCATTCATAGCTTTAAGGACAAATATGATAAGTATCTTCGAGCATAAAAACTGAACCATCCAAGAGATGGGGAGCAACGAGCATAAGGCCCTTTCCTGTAAGCACAATTCAGTAATTACAAACGCAGAGATTATATATATATATATATATATATATATATATATATATATATATATATATATATATATATATATATATATATATATATATATATATATATATATATATATATATATATATATATACCTTGTGCCTTTTATGCGCGATTGTCTTATACTTAAAATTGCAATAACGAACCCAAAGAAATAATAGTAAAAAAAATTCTAATTTAGCGAATAACGCCCGCCAAAAAAAAAAAAATTTTTTTTTTTACTTTTTCCACGAGTACAAAGAGGATTACAATAAGAAAAGTTCATCATCATCATTATATACAGTGTTCACCCCCTTATCGTGGTAGTTCGGTTCCGGGACCCGGCGCGAACCAGGATATCTGCGGAGTAGGATCAGCCTATATGTACATGGATATTTTAATATATTTTTATGTTTACACTGTATAAACCCTCCCTGTACTATTAACAAACCACCCTTTACTTCATAAATAACAGCATGCAACGTAAATTTATATGAAAGTGATAGATAAAATGACGGTGAATGAAGTGGTTATTACATGACATACTCATTTACAATTATTTTTAAGTTTACGTACTGTATAAACCCTCCCTGCACTGTTAAAAAAACATGTCCTATCTGACGTAGGTGAGAGCTACTGGAAATATAAATATATATGCTAGCTCACGTAGTTGCTGGACACTACATATATCGCATGATGCAATACTGTGAGTTATACTGTACGTACGTATATCTAAATTTATGTTTGTTACTATTTTTTACTGTTTTATTATTCTTAGGCTAGGAAATGCTTGTTTTATCAATAAAATAATGACAATTTTAATATTCACTAGGTCACGTAGGTGAGAGCCTTTGCGTTTTCAGAAACACTGATACCGGTATCGTATTTTACGTAATGCAATAATGTTTACTATTTTTTACTGTTTATTTATTCTTAGGCTGAGAAATACGTTTTTTTTTATCAATAAAATCATGAACTTACTGGAAATATAAATATATATGCTAGCTCACGTAGCTATCGAACACTATTTCGCATGATGCAATACTGTGAGTTATACTGTACGTATGTACGTACATCTAAATTTATGTATATGCTAGCTCACATAGCTATCGGACACTGCATATATCGCATAATAAAATACTGTGAGTTATACTGTACATACGTATATCTAAATTTATGTTTTTTTTACTATTTTTTACTGTTTTATTATTCTTAGGCTAGGAAATACTTGTTTTATCAATAAAATAATGAAAATTTTAATATTCACTAGGTCACGTAGGTGAGAGCTTTTGCGTTTTCCAAAACACTGATACCGGTATTGTATCTTACGTGGTGCAATACTGTTTACTATTTTTTTACTATTTTATCATTCTTAGGCTAAGAAATACATTTTTTTATCAATAAAAACATGAAACTACTGGAAATATAAATATATATGCTAGCTCACGTAGCTGCGACCCCAATACATTGTACGCTATCGAACACTATTTCGCATGATGCAATACTGTGAGTTATACTATACGTACGTATATCATTCAGTTATTAGTACAATGTATATTAATTTAAAATTCATTTACTTATTTGATGATTGTACAAAATCTATTGTATTTATTCATTGTAATATGGACCAAATATTCCTTTTGTAAAGATTATACTTTTCAAAAGAAGTGGTCAATAAACGTATCTATCTATCTATATATCTAAATTTATGTTTTTTACTATTTTTTACTGTTTTATTATTCGTAGGCTGGGAAATAATTTTTTTTTATTAATTAGATAATGAAATATGTTTTTTTCAAAAAAAAAAATTAAAATACTGAGAAATTTTTTTTTTAATTTAATATTTTTGCATATACCCATAAAATAAAAAAAAATAATTTATCCAAAAAAAACCGCGATACAGTGAGAAAGTGAACCAAGAAACGCGAATAACCAGGGGAACACTGTATACAGTAATCTCTTGCTATAACGCGGTTCACCTATCGCATTTTTTTATTTTGCGAGTTTTTTTTTCTGGGTATATGCGAAAATATTAAAATATTAAGAAATAAAAATTTTCAGTATTTTCAGTATTTTATTGAAAAATTTTTTTTCATTATTTTATTGATAAAAGAAATTTATTTCCCAGCCTGCGAATAATAAAACAGTAAGAAATAGTAAAAAAACAAATTTGAACATGTAACTCTGCATCATAGAAAGTACAATACCATCATCAGCGTTTCGGAAAACGCAAAGGGTCGCACCTACGTGAGCTAGTATATATTAAAATTTCCAGTAGTTTCATGATTTTATTGATAAAAAACGTATTTCTTAGCCTAAGGATAATAAAACTGTAAAAAATAGTAAAAACATAAATACTCATAGCATTGCACCATGTAAAATACAATACCGGCATCAGCGTTTCGGAAAACGAAAAGGGTCGCACCTACGTGAGCTAGTACATGTTGAAATTTTCATTATTTTATTGATAAAACAAGTATTTCCTAGCATAAGAATAAAAAAACAGTAAATAAAAGAGTAAAAAACATAAACTTAAACATATAACTCACAGTATTGCACCATGTGAAATACTGTCCGATAGCGTACAATGTATTGGCGTATTGGAAAACGCAAAGGTTCGCAGGTATGTGACATAGTTCATGGAATGCTATTGGATTAAAGGGTGGGAGACGACGAATCACATAATTATTCTGTATGTTCTGTATCATGGGGTCTGATTGGCTTTTTGATTGAAGCTTGGTTCTCCCACCATCTTCCATTGTCTCGCCTCACTCGTTCAGTCTAACTCACATGTGCGCCGTTTGCGTTGTGCTTGTGATTTTTTTTACTCACGTATTTCAACCTATGCAATGCCTCCCAAACGTCCTTCAAATTCTAAAGGCTTCTGGTAGTGAGCCTAAGCAACAAAGGAAAGATATTAACCATAATGGATAACATGAAGCTGTTAGATATGCTGAAAGAAGGAAGATGGATCGCGGATGTTGGCCGCAGGGGAGGGTTTATACAATAAACGTAAAAATAATTGTAAAATACCTATGTATATGAGAATGTCATGTCATTACCACGTCACTCACGGTAAGTTTACCTATCACTTTCATATAAATTTACGCTTGCATGCTGTTATTTATAAAGCAAAGGGTGGTCTTTTAACAGTGCAGGGAGGGTTTATACAGTAAACGTAAAAATAGTTGTAATATACCTATGTATTTGAGTATGTCATGTCATTACCACCTCATTTACGGTAAGCTTACCTATCACTTTCATATAAATTTATGCTTGCATGCTGTTATTTGTGAAGTAAAGGGTGGTTTGTTAACAGTACAGAGAGGGTTTATACTGTAAACGTGAAAATAAATGTAAAATACCTATGTACATATATAGGGTGATCCTACTTCGCGGAAATTCACCTATCGCGGTCGGTCCCGGAACCTAACCCCCGCGATAAACGAGGGAAAACTGTATATATATACCTGTGTATATATATATATATATATATATATATATATATATATATATATATATATATATATATATATATATATATATATATATATATATATATATATATACAGTATTACTTCGATTATCACGAAGATTCGGTTCCGGGACCCGGCACGAGACAGGAAAATTGCGGAGTAGGATCACCCTATATGTACATAGATATTTTTATTTATTTTTACATTTACACTGTATAAAGGTATAAACCCTCCCTGTACTGTTAACAAACCATCCTTTACTTCATAAATAATAGCATGCAAGCGTAAATTTATATGACATACTCATGTACATAGGTATTTTACAATTATTTTTACGTTTACTGTATAAACCCTCCTTGCACTTGTTAAAAAACCACCCTTTACTTTATAAATAACAGCATGCAACGTAAATTTATATGTACGTGATAGGTAAACTTCCCGTGAATGAGGTGGTAATGAGGTTGTAGATTCCAGAGGAAATTATTCCGCAGCCAATAACAGCTTTACGGCCGTTATTCATTGAGGCCAAAATAGCGGCCGACATATCTAAGAGTTTCACCTTATATGTTACGGTTAACATCTTCCTTTGCCTCTTAGGCTCACTACCACAAGCCTTAGAAGATGAAGGATGCTTGGGAGGCATTGCAGAGGTTGAAAAAGTGAAGAAAATAAATCACAAGCACAACGTATTAATAAGCACAACGTGAACGGCTCACACGTGAGTTAGACTGAACGAGTGAGGCGAGACAATGGAAGATGGTGCAAGCCTTTGTCCGAAACACTGATAACGGTATCGTATTTTACATGGTGCAATACTGTTAGTATTTATGTTTTTTGCTATTTTTTACTGTTTTATTATTCTTAGGCTAAGAAATACATTTTTTTATCAATAAAATCATGAAACAACTGTAAATTTTAATATATATGCTAGCTCACGTAGGTGCGACCCCAATGCATTATACGCTATCGGACAGTATTTCACATGATGCAATACTGTGAGTTATATATCTAAATTTATGTTTTTTACTATTTTTTACTGTTTTATTACTCTTAGGCTAAGAAATCTTGTTTTATCAATAAAATAATGAAAATTTCAATAAGTACTATCTTACGTAGGTTCGACCTTTTTCGTTTTCTGAAACGTTGATACCGGTATCGAATTTTACATTGTGCAATGCTATTAGTATTTATGTTTTTACTATTTTTTACTGTTTTATTATTCTTAGGCTAAGAAATACGTTTTTTTATCAATAAAATCATGAAACTACTGGAAGTTTTATATATGCTAGCTATCGGACACTATTTCACATGATGCAATACTGTGAGTAATATATCTAAATTTATGTTTTTTACTATTTTTTACTGTTTTATTATTCGTAGGCTGGGAAATAAATTTTTTTTATCAATTAAATAATAAAATTTGTTTTTGTCAATATAAAAATGAAAATACTGAAAATTTTTATCTTTTTAATATTTTAATATTTTTGCATATACAGAGAATTCGCGAAGCAAGAAACGCGATAGAGCGAAGGATCACTATATATATACAGTGTTCCCCCTAACACTGCGATAGTTCGGTTCCGGGACACGGCGCGAACCAGGAAATCCGCGGAGTAGGATCAGCCTATATGTACATAGATATTTTAATATATTTTTACGTTTACACTGTATAAACCCTCCCTGTACTGTTAAAAAAACACCCTTTACATTATAAACAACAGCAAGCAACGTAATTTTTTATGAAAGTGATACGAAAACTTACCGTGAATGAGGTGATGATGACTTGTCATACATAGGTACAGTATTTTACAATAATTTTTACGTTTACGTAAAATAGCGCCCGACATCCACAAACTTTTTTCCTTCTTTCAACATATCTAAGAGTTTCACTTTATCTACAATGGTTGACATTTTCCTTTGCCACTTAGGCTCACTACAAGAAGCCTTAGAAGATGAAGGATGCTTGGGAGGCATTGAAGAGGTTAAAATATGAGAGTAAAAAAATCACAAGCAAAACATATTAATAATAATAAGCACAAAGTGAATGGCGCACACGAGTGAGGCGAGAAAATGGAAGATGGTGGAAGCCTTTGTCCGAAACGCTCATAGCGGTATCGTATTTTACTTGTTGCAATACTGTTGGTATTTATGTTTTTTACTATTTTTTACTGTTTTATTATTCTTAGGCTTAGAAATACGTTTTTTTATCAATAAAATCATGAAACAACAGGAAATATATATGCTAGCTCACGTAGCTGCGACCCCAATACATTGTATGCTATCGAACACAAGCAAAACGTTTAATAAGCACAACGTGAACGGCGCACACGTGAGTTAGACTGAACGAGTCTTTGTCTGAAACGCTGAAAGCAGTATCGTATTTTACATGTTACAATACTGTTAGTATTTATGTTTTTTTACTATTTTATTATTCTTAGGCTAATAAATACGTTTTTTATCAATAATATCATGAAACTACTGGAAATATAAATATATATGCAAGCTCACGTAGCTGCGACCCCAATACATTGTACGCTATCGAACACGATTTCGCATCATGCAATAATGTGAGTTATACTGTACGTACGTATATCATTCAGTTATTAGTACAATGTATATTAATTTAAAATTCATTTACTTATTTGATGATTGTAGAAAATCTATTGTATTTATTCACTGTAATTTGGACCAAATATTCCTTTTGTAAAGATTATACTGTACTTTTCAAAAGAGGTGGTCAATAAACGTATCTATCTATCTATCTATCAAAATTTGTGTTTTACTATTTTTTACTGTTTTATTATTCGTAGGCTGGGAAAGAAATTATTTTTATCAATTAGATAATGAAATATGTTTTTTTTCAATAAAAAAAATTTAAATACTGAGAATTTTTTTTTTTTTATTTTAATATTTTTGCATATTCCCATAAAATAAAATAATAATTTATAAAGAAAAAAACCCGCGATACAGTGAGAACGCGAACCAAGAAACGCGAATAACCAGGGGAACACTGTATGTATATATATATATATATATATATATATATATATATATATATATTATATATATATATATATATATATATATATATATATATATATATATATATATATATATATATATATATATATATATATATATATTGGCATTTATTATCCTACTAGGAATCCTGCTTCATGCATCAGCTACTCTACAGTATTACCAAACCAATTTTCACCAATTTCCCTTCTGAACCAAAATTTATCAAGCTTAAATCCATTACCCATTACGAGTTCTGGTTTGATCATGAATTTTTAATACTTTATTAATATCACCCTTGTTAATCCCTTTAAACCATTTATACACCTCAATCATATCCCCCCTAACTCTGCGCCTCTCTAGAGAATGTAGATTGAGTTTTTTTAATCTGTCATATGCTAGATTTAGGCATTGCGTAATTAATTTTTGTTTTTGTTTTTTAGTCTTGCTTTGGTTCTATATAATTTTTATTTTATCTTTGTTTACATTTCCAGATAGAGGTTCGTTCTTCTGCATCCTCCTCCTCTTCTACCTCATAAGTTACTTGCTCACGGCCACAATGCATGTCCCAGTGTACTGTATGACTGTTGCCCACTGCATAATAGAGTACAGTACAGTAATGTATGTTAATTTCTAGCTGTAAAGTGAATATGAATATCTTTTGTATACTCTTAAAAATAGATACAGGGCTTTCTGCTTTGCTATGTAGTAATAAAATATGTTTTTTGGCATGGTGTGTCTACGTAAGGTTTGGAACATATCTATGCCCTTTAACATTGTTTCCTATGGAAAATGACTCGTTTTTTCATGCGATTTTTCATTTACCCGACACTTCTGAGAACCTATCTAGGTGTTATTCTGAGAACTAGGTGTGTATATATATATATATATATATATATATATATATATATATATATATATATATATATATATATATATATATATATATATATATATATATATATATATATATACAGTAACCCCTCGTGTATCACGGGGGTTCGGTTCCAGACCGGCCGCGATAGGTGAATTTTTAAAAGATGATTATGACAGCAGGACGAGCTAAAAATGATAAAATAAAACAGCCTTTATCAGGCTGTAAAGAGAAACAGAGATGGAGAGTGTAATGACCTGTTAGATGAGAAGGAATTATAACAGATGTGTAATGAATAGCCAATTCTCTGCTGGGTTTTAATATACCTCTGCATTACTTTCATGATGTCTATTCCAAAAATTCTCCTTAGATCTAATTATTATTATTATTATTATTATTATTGGCAACAATAATTTTCCTTTGATGATGATTGTGGAGATTATTAGTATCATTATTATTACGAATTTGCAATTTGACCATTATTTTTACAATGAATAATGTAGTTTTGGTTGAATGAACAAGAGCTAATTAAAGATGTTTCTCTCTCTCTCTCTCCAACAGTCTATTCTACCCCCCCCCCCACACACTCTTTGTCCCAGTCATCTAGGGAGGGGCACTGTACACAGTTATTAAAGTAAATAAACCAACAGATGTACAAACAATGATGAGCCCTTAATAATAGTACAGTGGTAACGCGCTGGCCTCGCATTCGCGAGGTCGACAGATCGGTTCCCGCTCACGACCGAGAGTTTAAGCTGTTTACTGGGAAGGTTACTTGCTGTGGATGGGCACCACAGTGGAGGGGTTGAGGCTTGCCTCGGCTGACGTTCCGAGGAGCATCTCAGATGGATATTGGAACTGAAACACCGGCAAACTTTAACTTTAATAATAATAATAATAATAATAATAATAATAATAATAATAATACAGTGATCCTTCCCTGGATCGCGTTTCTTGGCTTGCATTTTCACTGTACCACGGTATTTTTTTGGCAAATTATTATTTTATTTTTTGGGTATATGCAAAAATATTAAAATATTGAAAAGATAAAAATTTTCAGTATTTTCATTTTTTTATTGAAAAAAACAAATTTCATTATTTAATTGATAAAAAAAAAATTATTTCCCAGCCTACGAATAATAAAACAGTAAAAATTAGTAAAAAACATAAATTAAAGATATATAACTAACAGTACAGGGTATTGCATCATGTGAAATAGTGTCCGATAGCACACAATGTATTGGGGTCGCACCTAAGTGAGCTAGCATATACAGTGATCCCCCCATTATCGTGAGGGTTCGGTTCCGGGACCCAGCGCGAAACAGGAAAATCGCAGAGTAGGATCAGCCTATATGTACATAGATATTTTAATCTATTTTTACGTTTACACCGTATAAACTGTATAAACCCTCCCTGTACTGTTAACAAACCACCCTTTACTTCATAAATAACAGCATGCAAGCATAAATTTATATGACATACTCATGTACATAGGTATTTTACAATTATTTTTACGTCTACTGTATAAACCCTCCCTGCACTGTTAAAAAACCACCCTTTACTTTATAAATAACAGCATGCAACGTAAATTTATATGTACGTGATAGGCAAATTTACCGTATCTGTTATGGTTAACATTTTCCTTTGCCGCATAGGGTTACTACAAGAAGCCTTAGAAGATGAAGGATGCTTGGGAGGCATTGCAATGGTTAAAATATGCGAGTAAAAAAATCACAAGCAAAACGTATTAATAATAATAAGCACAACGTGAACGGCGCACAAGAGTGAGGCGAGACAATGGAAGATGGTGGAAGCCTTTGTCCGAAACGCTGATAGCGATATCGTATTTCACATGTTGCAATACTGTTAGTATTTATGTTTTTTACTATTTTTTACTGTTTTATTATTCTTAGGCTAGGAAATACGTTTTTTTATCAATAAAATCATGAAACTACTGGAAATATCAATATATATGCTAGCTCACATAGCTGCGGCCCCAATACATTGTACGCTATCGGACACAAGCAGTGTTTCATAAGCACAACGTGAACGGCGCACACATGTTAGACTGAACGAGCCTTTGTCCGAAACGCTGATAGCAGTATCGTAATTTACATGTTGCAATACTGTTAGTATTTACGTTTTTTACTATTTTTTACTGTTTAATTATTCTTAGACTAAGAAATACGTATTTTTATCAATAAAATCATGAAACTACGGGCAATATAAATATATATGCTAGCTCACGTAGCTGCAACCCCAATACATTGTACGCTATCAGACAGTATTTCGCATGATGCAATACTGTGAGTTATACTGTACGTACGTATATCTACATTTAGGTTTTTTACTATTTTTTACTGTTTTATTATTCGTAGGCTGGGAAATAAATTTTTTTTTAGCAATCAGATAAAGAAATATGTTTTTTCAATAAAAAAATGAAAATACTAAGAATTTGT
>JAXCGZ010021316.1:0-20000 GCA_037179515.1 Halocaridina rubra | reverse complement strand
TATATATATATATATATATATATATATATATATATATATATATATATATATATATATATATATATATATATATATATATATATATATATATATATATATATATATATATACACACCTTGTTCTCAAAATAACGCCTAGATAGGTTCTCAGAAGTGTCGTGTAAATGGAAAATCGCGTGAAAAAACGAGTTATTTTCCATAGGACAATGATAAAGGGCATAGATACGTTCCAAACCTTACATACACACACCATGCCAAAGATATAAGATGAAGTAAAAAAAATATTTTATTACTACATAGCAAAGCAGAAAGCCCTGTATCTATTTTTAAGAGTATACAAAAAATATTCATATTCACTTTACAGCTAGAAATTAACATACATTACTATACTTTACTCTATTATGCAGTGGGCAACAGTTATACAGTACACTGGGACATGCATGGTGGCAGTGAGCAAGTAACTTATGTGGTAGAAGAGGAGGAGGATGTAGGAGAACGAGCCTCTATCTGCAAATGTATATAAAGATAAAATAAGAATTATAAATAACCAAAGCAAGACTAAAAAACGAAAAAAAATTAATTATGCAATGCCTAAATCTACCACATGACAGATTAAAAAAACTTAATCTACATTCTCTAGAGAGGCACAGAGTTAGGGGGGATATGATTGAGGTGTATAATTGGTTTAAAGGGATTAACAAGGGTGATACTAATAAAGTTTTAAAAATTCATGATCAAACCAGAACTCGTAATGGGTAATGGATTTAATCTTGATAAATTTAGGTTCAGAAGGGAAATTGGTGAAAATTGGCTTGGTAATACCGTAGAGTATTCCTAGTAGGATTATAAATGCCAATACCTTAGACACCTTCAAATGTAAATTAGATAGACATATGAAAGAGGTAGGGTGGGTATGAATAGATTAGTGTTTATTAGAAAAATCATAAAAAGAAAAATAGAATAAATAAGTAGAGTAGAATAGAATAGGTTAGACATGCTGAAAATATCATTCAAAAATGGAACTGCCTCGTGTGTGCCAGTAAGCATGTTGCAGTGCCCCCTTTTCTTATGTTCTTAATATTTTCAGAACACGTGTTTTGCATCCTCCTTACATTTTCAAATTTGCATCTGGTTTCTGAATGACACATTTGTTAATAAAATGTATCCAATTACACACACTCTCTCTCTCTCATATTTCTTTACAAAAAACAAATTAAAACTTAGGTTTATTACCTTTAAAATGAGCACTGTAATGAACGTGATTAAGACTAAAGCAATAATTGTATTTACATAATACGATGAAAAATTTCTACCTAATTCCTGTTTAAGAGAGACATTACAAAGGATTCGTGGAAAGGAAATTAATTTAACAGTCTTTTAACTCATTAACGTTTTTATTAAAAGTGCATTATTATATTTATCATTTGCTGCCCCAAACGACTCATCAGCTTGTAAAGTAACGGATGTATGCGTTGTTTGTAAGACTATTCTCCTTTTAATATAAATATATTCTATATAATGTAAGTGAAATGAAACGAGAGAGAGAGAGAGAGGAGAGAGAGAGAGAGAGGAGAGAGAGAGAGAGAGAGGAGAGAGAGAGAGAGAGAGAGAGAGAGGAGAGAGAGAGAGAGAGAGAGAGAGAGAGAGAGAGAGAGAGAGAGAATCTTTAATTAACTCTTGTTCATTCAACCAAAACTACATTATTTATAGTAAAAATAATGGTTTAATTACAAATTCATAATAATAATGATAATAATAATAATAATAAAAATAATCTCCACAATCATCATCAAAGGAAAATTGTTAAAAATAATAATAATAATAATAATAATAATAATAATGATAATGATAATAATAATAATAATAATAATAATAATAATAATAATAATAATAATAAGATCTAAGGAGAATTTTTGGAATAGACATCATGAGAGTAATGCAGAGGTATATTAAAACCCAGCAGAGAGCTGGATATTCATTACACATCTTTTATATTCCTTTCACATCTGACAGGTCATTACACTCTCCATCTGTTTTTCTTTACAGCCTGATAAAAAAAAAAAATGGGGGGGGCATTATTCGCGAATTCTGAATTTTTTACTATTATTTTGGGGGGGGCGTTATTGCAATTTCGCATATAAAAAAATCGCGTATAAAAGAACAAGGTGTATATATATATATATATATATATATATATATATATATATATATATATATATATATATATATATATATATATATATATATATATATATATATATATATATATATGTATATGTATATGTATATGTATATGTATATGTATATGTATATATATATATATATATATATATATATATATATATATATATATTATATATATATATATATATATATATATATATATATATATATATATATATATATATATATATATATATATATATATATATATATATTGGCATTAATTATCCTACTAGGAATCCTGATCCATGCATCAGCCAATCTACAGTATTACCAAACCAATTTTCACCAATTTCCCTTCTGAACCAAAAGTTATCAAGCTTAAATCCATTACCCATTACCAGTTCTGGTTTGATCATGAAATTTTAAAACTTTATTATTATCACCCTTGTTATTTATAATGTAACTCATTAACGTTTTTATTAAAAGTGCATTATTATATTTATCATTTGCTGCCCCAAACGACTCATCAGCTTGTAAAGGAACTGATGTATGCGTTGTTTGTAAGACTATTCTCCTTTTAATATAAATATATTCTATATAATGTAAGTGAAATGAAACGAGAGAGAGAGAGAGAGAGAGAGAGAGAGAGAGAGAGAGAATCTTTAATTAACTCTTGTTCATTCAACCAAAACTACATTATTTATTGTAAAAATAATGTTTTCATTACAAATTCATAATAATAATGATATTAATAATAATAATAATAATAATAATAATAATAATAATAATAATAATAATAATCTCCACAATCATCATCAAAGGAAAATTGTTAAAAATAATAATAATAATAATAATAATAATAATAATAATAATAATAATAATAAGATCTAAGGAGAATGTTTGGAATAGACATCATGAGAGTAATGCAGAGGTATATTAAAACCCAGCAGAGAGCTGGATATTCAGTACACATCTTTTATATTCCCTTCACATCTGACAGGTCATTACACTCTCCATCTGTTTTTCTTTACAGCCTGATAAAAAAAAAAAAAAAATTGGGGGGGCATTATTCGCGAATTCTGAATTTTTTACTATTATTTGGGGGGGGGTGTTATTGCAATTTCGTATATAAAAAAATCGCGTATAAAAGAACAAGGTGTTTATATATATATATATATATATATATATATATATATATATATATATATATATATATATATATATATATATATATATATATATATATATATATATATATATATATATATATATATATATTGGCATTAATTATCCTACTAGGAATCCTGATCCATGCATCAGCCAATCTACAGTATTACCAAACCAATTTTCACCAATTTCCCTTCTGAACCAAAAGTTATCAAGATTAAATCCATTACCCATTACGAGTTCTGGTTTGATCATGAAATTTTAAAACTTTATTATTATCAATGTAGATTAAGTTTTTTAATCTGTCATATGGTAGATTTAGGCATTGAATAATTAATTTTTTTTTTTTTATGGAATAAAGTTTTTGACTTTGACTTTGACTTTGGTTATTTATAATTTTTATTTTATCTTTGTTTACATTTGCAGATAAGAGGTTTGTTCTCCTGCATCCTCCTCCTCTTCTACCGCATAAGTTACTTGCTCACGGCCACCATGCATGTCCCAGTGTACTGTATGACTATTGCCCACTGCATAAGAGTACAGTACAGTAATGTATGTTAATTTCTAGCTGTAAAGTGAATATGAAAATCTTTTGTATACTCTTAAAAATAGATACACGGCTTTCTGCATTGCTATGTAGTAATAAAATATGTTTTTTCTTTTCTTATATATTTGGCATGGTGTGTCTATGTAAAGTTTGAAACGTATTTATGCCCTTTATCATGTGTCCTATGGAAAATGACTCGTCTCTTCACGCGATTTTCCATTTACCCGACACTTCTGAGAACCTATCTAGGCGTTATTCTGAGAAATAGGTATATATATATATATATATATATATATATATATATATATATATATATATATATATATATATATATATATATATATATATATATATATATATATATATATATATATATATATATATATATATATATCAGTATATATATATATATATACAGTATATATATATATATATATATATATATATATATATATATATATATATATATATATATATATATATATATATATATATATATATATATATACTTACTTCTCAAAATAACGCCTAGATACGTTCTCAGAAGTGTCGGGTAAATGGAAAATCGCGTGAAAAAACAAGTTATTTTCCATAGGAAACAATGATAAAGGGCATAGATACGTTCCAAACCTTACATAGACACACCATGCCAAAGATATAAGATAAGTAAAAAACATATTTTATTACTACATAGCAAAGCAGAAAGCCCTGTATCTATTTTTAAGAGTATACAAAAGACATTCATATTCACTTTACAGCTAGAAATTAACACACATTACTCTACTGTACTCTATTATACAGTGGGTAACAGTCATACAGTACACTGGGACATGCATGGTGGCCGTGAGCAAGTAGCTTATGCAGTAGAAGAGGAGGAGGATGCAGATAAGAGGTTTGTTCTCCTGCATCCTCCTCCTCTTCTACCGCATAAGTTACTTGCTCACGGCCACCATGCATGTCCCAGTGTACTGTATGACTATTGCCCACTGCATAAGAGTACAGTACAGTAATGTATGTTAATTTCTAGCTGTAAAGTGAATATGAAAATCTTTTGTATACTCTTAAAAATAGATACGCGGCTTTCTGCATTGCTATGTAGTAATAAAATATGTTTTTTCTTTTCTTATATATTTGGCATGGTGTGTCTATGTAAAGTTTGGAATGTATCTATGCCCTTTATCATGTGTCCTATGGAAAATGACTCGTCTCTTCACGCGATTTTCCATTTACCCGACACTTCTGAGAACCTATCTAGGCGTTATTCTGAGAAATATATATATATATATATATATATATATATATATATATATATATATATATATATATATATATATATATATATATATATACCTAGTTCTCAGAATAACGCCTAGATACGTTCTCAGAAGTGTCGGGTAAATGGAAAATCGCGTGAAAAAACAAGTTATTTTCCATAGGAAACAATGATAAAGGGCATAGATACGTTCCAAACCTTACATAGACACACCATGCCAAAGATATAAGATAAGTAAAAAACATATTTTATTACTACATAGCAAAGCAGAAAGCCCTGTATCTATTTTTAAGAGTATACAAAAGACATTCATATTCACTTTACAGCTAGAAATTAACACACATTACTCTACTGTACTCTATTATACAGTGGGCAACAGTCATACAGTACACTGGGACATGCATGGTGGCCGTGAGCAAGTAGCTTATGCAGTAGAAGAGGAGGAGGATGCAAAAGAACGAACCTCTATATGCAAATGTAAACAGAGATAAAATAAAAATTATAAATAACCAAAGCAAGACTAAAAAACGAAAAAAAAAAATAATTATGCCATGCCTAAATCTACCATATGACAGATTGAAAAAACTTAATCTACATTCTCTAGAGAGGCGCAGAGTTAGGCGGGATATGATTGAGGTGTATAAATGGTTTAAAGGGATTAACAAGGATGATATTAAGAAAGTTTTAAAAATTCATGATCACACCGGAACTCGTAATGGGTAATGCATTTAAGCTTGATAAATTTAGGTTCAGAAGGGAAATTGGTGAAAATTGGCTTGGTAATAACATAGAGTAGCTGATGCATGGAACAGGATTCCTAGTAGGATAATAAATGCCAATATATATATATATATATATATATATATATATATATATATATATATATATATATATATATATATATATATATATATATATATATATATATATATATATATATATATATATATATACACAGTGTTACCCCGGTTATTCGCGTTTCCTGGTTCGCTTTCTCACTCTATCGCGGTTTTTTTTTTGATAAATTATTATTTTATTTCATGGGTATATGCAAAAATATTGAAATATTAAAAAAAAATTCTCAGTATTTTCATTTTTTTAATTGAAAAAAATATTTCATTATCTAATTGATAAAAAAAAAATTATTTCCCAGCCTACGAATAATAAAACAGTAAAAAATAGTAAAAAACATAAATGTAGATAGATAGATAGATACGTTTATTGACCATCTCTTTTGAAAAGTACAGTATAATCTTTACAAAAGGAATATTTGGTCCAAATTACAATGAATAAATACAATAGATTTTGTACAATCATCAAATAAGTAGATGAATTTCAAATTAATATACATTGCACTAATAACTGAATGATATACCTACATACAGCATATTTCACAGTATTGCATCATACGAAATAGTGTTCGATAGCGTACAATGTATTGGGGTCACAGCTACGTGAGCTAGCATATATATTTTTATTTCCAGTAGTTTCATGATTTTATTGATAAAAAAAAAGTATTTATTAGCCTAAGAATAATAAAACAGTAAAAAATAGTAAAAAACATAAATACTAACAGTATTGCAACATGTAAAATACGATACCGCTATCAGCGTTTAGGACAAAGACTCGTTCACTCTAACTCACGTGTGCGCCGTTCACGTTGTGCTTATTAAATGTTTTGCTTGTGTTCGACAGCGTACAATGTATTGGGGTCGAAGTTACGTGAGCTAGCATATATATTTATATTTCCAGTAGTTTCATGATTTTATTGATAAAAAAAACGTATTTCTTAGCCTAAGAATAATATAACAGTAAAAAAATAGTAAAAAACATAAATACTAACAGTATTGCAACATTTAAAATACGATACCGCTATCAGCGCTTCGGACAAAGGCTTCAACCATCTTCCATTGTCTCGCCTCACTCGTGTGCGCCATTCACGTTGTGCTTATTATTATTAAAATGTTTTGCCTGGGATTATTTTACTCGCATACTTTAACCTTTGCAATGCCTCCCAAGCATACTTCATCTTCTAAGGCTTCTTGTAGTGAGCCTAAGCGGCAAAGGAAAACGTTAACCATTGTAGATAAAGTGAAACTCTTAGATATGTTGAAAGAAGGAAAAAAGTTTGTGGATGTCGGCCGCTATTTTACGTAAACGTAAAAATTATTGTAAAATATGGAACCTATGTATGTCAAGTCATCATCACTTCATTCACGGTAAGTTTTCCTATCACTTTCATAAAAAAATTACGTTGTTTGCTGTTATTTATAATGCAAAGGGTGTTTTTTTAACAGTACAGGGAGGGTTTATACAGTGTAAACGTAAAAATACATTAAAATATCTATGTACATATAGGCTGATCCTAGTCCGCGGATTTCCTGGTTCGCGCCGGGTCCCGGAACCGAACTACCACGATAATTGAGGTAACACTGTATATCTATATATATATATATCTATATATATATATATATATATATACAGTGTTACCCCGGTTATTCGCGCTTCTTGGTTCGCGTTCTCACTCTATCGCGGTTTTTTTTTTTAAATTATTATTTTATTTTATGGGTATACGCAAACTTATTAAAATATTTTTAAAAAAATTTTCAGTATTTTCATTTTTTTATAGAAATTTACGTTGCGTGCTGTTATTTATAATATAAAGGGTGTTTTTTTAACAGTGCAGGGAGGGTTTATACAGTTCGTAAACGAAAAAATAAATGTAAATGAGTATGTATGTAACGTCATCATCACCTCATTCATCATAATTTTATCTATCACTTTCATAAATATTTACGTTGCTTACTGTTATTTATAATGTACAGGGTGTTTTTTCTAACAGTGCAGGGAGGGTTTATACAGTACGTAAACAAAAAAATAATTGTAAATGAGTATGTATGTCACGTCCTCATTACATTCACGGTAAGTTTTCCTATCACTTTCATAAAAAATTACGTTGCTTGCTGTTATCTATAATGTTAAGGGTGCTTTTTTTAACAGTGCAGGGAGGGTTTATACAGTACGTAAACGAAAAAATAATTGTAAATGAGTATGTATGTCACGTCATTATCACCTCATTCACCGTAATTTTATCTATCACTTTCATAAAAATTTACGTTGCTTGCTGTTATTTATAATGTAAAGGGTGTTTTTTTAACAGTGCAGGGAGGGATTAACAGTACGTAAACAAAAAAATAACTGTAAATGAGTATGTATGTCACGTCATTATCACCTCATTCACCGTAATTTTATCTATCACTTTCATAAAAATTTACGTTGCTTGCTGTTATTTATAATGTAAAGGGTGTTTTTTTAACAGTGCAGGGAGGGTACATACAGTACGCAAACGGAAAAATAATTGTAAATGAGAATGTATTTCACATCATTATCACCTCATTCACCGTAATTTTATCTATCACTTTCATAAAAATTTACGTTGCTTGCTGTTATTTATAATGAAAAGGGTGTTTTTTAACAGTGCAGGGAGGGTTTATACAGTACGTAAACGAAAAAATAATTGTAAATGAGTATGTATGTCACGTCATTATCACCTCATTCACCGTAATTTTATCTATCACTTTCATAAAAATTTACTTTCCTTGCTGTTATTTATAATGTAAAGAAACGCAAATAACCGGGGAACACTGTATGTATATATATATATATATATATATATATATATATATATATATATATATATATATATATATATATATATATATATATATATATATATATAAAATGATGATGATGATCTTTTCTTATTGTAATCCTCTTTGTACTTTTGGAAAAAGTGTAAATTTTCTTTTTCTTTTGCGGGCGTTATTCACTAAATTCGAATATTTTTACTATTATTTTTGGGGGGCGTTATTGAAATATCGTGTATAAAAAAATCGTGCACAAAAGGAACAAGGTATATATATATATATATATATATATATATATATATATATATATATATATATATATATATATATATATATATATATATATATATATATATATTATATATATATATATATATATATATATATATATATATATATATATATATATATATATATATATATATATATATATATATATATATATATATATATATATATATATATATATATATATATATATATATATATATATATATATATATATATATATATATATATATATATATATATATATATATATATATATATATATATATATATATATATATATATATATATATATATATATATATATATATATATATATATATAGTGTTCCTTCGATAATAGCGAAGGTTCGGTTCTGGGACCCAGCGCGAGACAGGAATTTCGCGGAGTAGGATCACCCTATATGTACATAGATATTTTTATTTATTTGTACGTTTACACTGTATAAACTGTATAAGCCCTCCCTGTACTGTTAACAAACCACCCTTTACTTCAAAAATAACAGCATGCAAGCGTAAATTTATATGACATACTCATGTACATAGGTATTTTACAATTATTTTTACGTTTACTGTATAAACCCTCCTTGCACTGTTAAAAAACCACCCTTTACTTTATAAATAACAGCATGCAACGTAAATTTATATGTACGTGATAGGTAAACTTACCGCGAATGAGGTGTAGACGCCAGAGGAAATTATTCCGCAGCCAATAACAGCTTTACGGCTGTTATTCATTGAGGCCATAATAGGGGCCGACATATCTAAGAGTTTCACCTTATCTGTTATGATTAACATCTTCCTTTGCCCCTTAGGCTCACTACCACAAGCCTTAGAAGATGAAGGATGCTTGGGAGGCATTGCAGAGGTTGAAAAACTGAAGAAAATAAATCACAAGCACAACATATTAATAAGCACAACGTGAACGGCGCACACGTGAGTTAGTCTGAACGAGTGAGGTGAGACAATGGAAGATGGTGAAAGCCTTTGTCCGAAATGCTGATAACGGTATCGTATTTTACATGGTGCAATAGTTAGTATTTATGTTTTTTACTATTTTTTACTGTTTTATTATTCTTAGGCTAAGAAATACGCTTTTTTATCAATAAAATCATGAAACTACTGGAAATTTTAATATATATGCTAGCTCACGTAGGTGCGACCCCAATACATTGTACGCTATCGGACACTATTTCACATGATGCAATACTGTGAGTTATATATCTAAATTTATGCTTTTTACTATTTTTTACTGTTTTATTACTCTTAGGCTAGGAATACTTTTTTTATCAATAAAATAATGAAAATTTCAATATGTACTCTCACATAGGTTCGACCCTTTTCGTTTTCCGAAACGCTGATACCAGTATCGTATTTTACATGGTGCTATACTGTTAGTATTTATGTTTTTGTACTATTTTGTACTGTTTTATTATTCTTAGGCTAAGAAATAAGTTTTTTATCAATAAAATCATGAAACTACTGGAAACTTTAATATATATGCTAGCTCACGTAGGTGCGACCCCAATACATTGTACGCTATCAGACACTATTCCACATGATGCAATACTGTGAGTTATATATCTAAATTTATGTTTTTTACTATTTTTTACTGTTTTATTATTCGTAGGCTGGGAAATAATTTTTTTATCAATTAAATAATGAATTTTTTTTTTCAATAAAAAAAAATGAAAATACTGCAAATTCTTATTTTTTAATATTTTTATATTTTTGTATACAGTGTTCCCCCCTTATCGCGGTAATTCGGTTCCGGGAGACGGCGCGAACCAGGAAATCCGCAGAGTAGGATCAGCCTATATGTACATAGATATTTTAATTTATTTTTATGTTTACACTGTATAAACCCTCCCTGTACTGTTAACATACCACCCTTTACTTCATAAATAACAGCATGCAACGTAAATTTATATGAAAGTGATAGATAAAATTACGGTGAATGAAGTGGTAATTACATGACATACTCATTTACAATTATTTTTACGTTTACGTACTGTATAAATCCTCCTTGCACTGTTAAAAAAAACACCCTTTACATTATAAATAACAGCAAGCAACGTAAATTTTTATGAAAGTGATAGGAAAACTTACTGTGAATGTGATGATGACGTGACATACATAGGAATTTTACAATTATTTTTATGTTTACGTACTGTATAAACCCTCCCTGCACTGTTAAAAAAACACCCTTTACATTATAAATAACAGCAAGCAACGTAAATTTTTATGAAAGTGATAGGAAAACTTACCGTGAATGTGATGATGACGTGACATACATAGGAATTTTACAATTATTTTTACGTTTACGTACTGCATAAACCTTCCCTGCTCTGTTAAAAAATCACCCTTTACATTATAAATAACAGCAAGTAACGTAAATTTTTATGAAAGTGATAGATAAAATTACGGTGAATGAGGTGATGATGACGTGGGTTAGACTAAGCGAGTGAGGCGGCACATTGGAAATTGGAGGGAAAAGCAAACTGCAATGAAAAAGCCAATCAGACCCCATGATACAGAAAATATTGAAAAACAATTCTGTGATTCGTCGTCTCCCAACCTTTCAGCCAATAGCATTCCATGAACTATCTCAAGTAGGTGAGAGCCTTTTCGTTTTCCGAAACATTGATAGCGGTATCATATTTTACATGGTGCAATACTGTTAGTACTTTATGTTTTTTATTATTTTTTACTCTTTTATTATTCTTAGGCTAGGAAATACTTGTTTTATCAATAAAACAATGAAAATTTTAATATTCACTAGGTCACGTAGGTGAGAGCCTTTGAGTTTTCCGAAACGTGATACCGGTATCGTATTTTTCATGGTGCAATAATGTTAGTACTGTATTTAAGTTTTTTACTATTTTTTACCGTTTTATTATTCTTAGGCTAGGAAATACTTGTTTTATCAATAAAATAATGAAAATTTTAATATTCACTAGGTCACGTAGGTGAGAGCCTTTGCGTTTTCCGAAACTGATACCGGTATCGTATTTTACGTGGTGCAATACTGTTTACTATATTTTACTGCTTTATTATTCTTAGGCTAAGAAATACGTTCTTTTATCAATAAAATCATGAAACTACTGGAAATATAAATTTATATGCTAGCTCACGTAGCTGTGACCCCAATACATTATACGCTATCGGACACTATTTCGCATGATGCAATACTGTGAGTTATACTGTACGTACGTATATCTAAATTTATGTTTTTTACTATTTTTTACTGTTTTATTATTCGTCGGCTGGGAAGTAAATTTTTTTTATCAATTAAATAATGAAATTTTTTTTCAATAAAAAAAATGAAAATACTGAAAATTTTTATTTTTTCAGTATTTTAATATTTTTGCGTATACCCATAAAATAAAATAATAATTTATAAAAAAAAAAAAACGCGATACAGTGAGAACGCGAACCAAGAAACGCGATACAGGGGGGAACACTGTATCCCCCCCCAAAAAAAAGCGGTACAGTGAATTCGCAAGGCAAGAAATGCGATAGAGCGAAGGATCACTGTGTATATATATATATATATATATATATATATATATATATATATATATATATATATATATATATATATATATATATATATATATATATATATATATATATATATATATATATAATCTTGTTCGCTTTTTCAGCGTGTTTATAATGCGCAAAACTGGAATAACGCAACTAAAAAATAATAAATTCCCAAGTTACGCTCATGCAAAACAAAAATCGGAAAAAAAATTTCATTTTAGTAAATAATCGACCGTCTCGGAGGCACTTTTCCGCCATCCTAATCCTCTTCTACTACTTAATGCGATCAGATATTATGAAGATAATGGAAAAAAAGCATAAAGAACAACCAGCAAACAAATTTTCGATATAATATCATCAGGGATATAGCGTACAAGGGTGCATCAGATGCTATGGAAGTGGCAAAACGTTTGTGGATGGAGGTTCAGTCTCCTACATCCTCCCCCTCTTCTACTGCTTAATGCAAACGAATATTATGAAGAAAATTGAAAAAAAGCATTACGAACAAACAGCAAACAAACTTTCGATATAATATTGTCAGGGAAATAGCGTGTAGAGAATATATATACACCTTGTTCCTTGTATACGCGATTTTTTTATCCACGAAATTGCAATAACGCCCCCCAAAAATAATAGTAAAAAATTCGGATTTCGCGAATAATGCCCCATTTTTTGTTTTTTTTTTGACACCAGGATGGACCAAAAAATGATAAAATAAAACAGCCTTTATCAAGCTGTAAAGAGAAACAGATGGAGAGTGTAATGACCTGTCAGATGTGAAGGGATTATAAAAGATGTGTAATGAATATCCAGCTCTCTGCTGGGTTTTAATATACCTCTGCATTACTCTCATGATGTCTATTCCAAAAATTCTCCTTAGATCTTATTATTATTATTATTATTAACAATAATTTTCCTTTGATGATGATTGTGGAAATTATTATTATTATTATTATTATTAGTAGTAGTAGTAGCATCATTATTATTACGAATTTGTAATTAAACCATTATTTTTACAATAAATATCATACTCATCATTTACTCTCTCTCGTTTCATTTCACTTACATTATATAGAATATATTTGTATTAAAAGGAGAATAGTCTTACAAACAACGCATACATCAGTTACTTTACAAGCTGATGAGTCATTTGGGGCAGCAAATGATAAATATAATAATGCACTTTTAATAAAAACGTTAATGAGTTAAAAGACCGTTATATTAATTTCCTTTCTACGAATCCTTTGTAATGTCTCTCTTAAGCAGGAATTAGGTAGAAATTTTTCATCTTATTATGTAAATACAATTATTGCTTTAGTCTTAATCACGTTCATTACAGTGCTCTTTTTATAGGTAATAAACCTAAGTTTTAATTCGCTTTTTGTAAAGAAATATGAGAGAGAGAGAGAGAGAGGAGAGAGAGAGAGAGTGTGTGTGTGTGTGTGTGTGTAATTGGATAATTTTATCAACAAATTTGTCATTCAGAAACCAGGTACAAATTTGAAAATGGAAGGAGGATGCAAAACACGTGTTCTGAAAATATTTAGAACATAAGAACATAAGAATAGGGGACACTGCAACATGCCTACTGGCACACACGAGGCAGCTCCATTTTTTAATGATATTTTCAGCATGTCTAACCTATTCTATTCTACTCTACTTATTTATTCTATTTTTCTTTTTATGATTTTTCTAATAAACACTAACCTATTCATACCCACCCTACCTCTGTCATATGTCTATCTAATCTACATTTGAAGGTGTCTAAGGTATTGGCATTTATTATCCTACTAGGAATACTCTACGGTATTACCAAGCCAATTTTCACCAATTTCCCTTCTGAACCTAAATTTATCAAGATTAAATCCATTACCCATTACGAGTTCTGGTTTGATCATGAATTTTTAAAACTTTATTAATATCACCCTTGTTAATCCCTTTAAACCATTTATACACCTCAATCATATCCCCCCTAACTCTGTGCCTCTCTAGAGAATGCAGATTAAGTTTTTTTAATGTCATATGGTAGATTTAGGCATTGCATAATAAATTTTTTTTTCGTTTTTTAGTCTTGCTTTGGTTATTTATAATTCTTATTTTATCTTTATATACATTTGCAGATAGAGGTTCGTTCTCCTGCATCCTCCTCCTCTTCTACCACATAAGTTACTTGCTCACTGCCACCATGCGTGTCCCAGTGTACTGTATAACTGTTGCCCACTGCATAATAAAGTAAAGTATAGTAATGTATATTAATTTCTAGCTGTAAAGGGAATATTAATATCTTTTGTATACTCTTAAAAATAGATACAGGGCTTTCTGCTTTGCTATGTAGTAATAAATTATGTTTTTTACTTATCTTATATCTTTGGCATGGTGTGCCTATGTAAGGTTTGGAACGTATCTATGCCCTTGATCATTGTTTCCTATGGAAAATAACTCGTTTTTTCACGCGATTTTTCATTTACCCGACACTTCTGAGAACCTATCTAGGCGTTATTCTGAGAACTAGGTGTATTTCATTTAGGTTTCCCATGTACAGTACGATATACATTTTCTTTGTAGCAAATTGTATAATTTTCTTTTTCTCTCAGCTGAACTTGTTAAGATTTCGTGCAGCATAGTCGATATGTAAAGAAGATAGAATAATGTTTAGAACCAAGGAATATTAATAATACTATAATCTTGAAAATTAGATTATCCCCATATAGAGTGAGTAAATAAATATTTTATGATTAAGATATTGTGCCTGAATAGTGAAAAGCATCAGCTGATGCAGAAGCAGCAAAATTTTTGCCAGCAGAGGTTCGTTCTCCCTCATCCTCCTCCTCTTCTACCACTTACTGCGATCGAATATTATGAAGAAAATTAAAAAAAAAAAGGATTAAGAACAAACAGCAAACATATTTTCGATATAATATGGCCAGGGAAATAGCATGCACGGGTGCATCAGCTGATACGGAAGTGGCAAAACGTTTGTGGATAGAAGTTCGTTCTTCCGCATCCTCCTCCTCTTCTACCGCTTAATGCGATCGAATATTATGAAGAAAATTTTAAAAAAGCATTAAGAACAAAAAGCAAATAAACTTTCGATATAATATCGTCAGGAAAATAGCGTGTAGAGAATATATATACACCTAGTTTGTTTTTTCCGTTTTTTAACCACAAAATTGCAATAACGCCCCTAAGTAAAAATAGTAAAAAAATACGAAATTCGCGAATAACGCCTATGCAAAAAACTTTGAAGAAAAAAAAAATTCATTTTAGTAAAAATTCCAATGCCTCGGAGTCACTTTTCCGCCATCTTCCTCCTCTTCTAACGCTTAATGCAATGGGATATTATGAAGACAATTGAAAAAACTTTAAGAACAAACAGCAAACATATTTTCAATATAATATCGTCAGGGAAATAGCATGCGAGGGTGCATCTGCTGATACGGAAGCAGCAAAATATTTGCCGATAGAGGTTCGTTCTCCCGCATCCTCCTCCTCTTCTACCGCTTAATGTGATCGAATATTATGAAGAAAATTGAAAAAAAGCATTAAGAACAAACAGCAAACAAATTTCCTATATAATATTGTCAAGGAAAGAGCGTGTGAGGATGCATCAGCTGATAAGGAAGTGTGACAACACGTTTGCCAAAAGAGGTTCATTCTCACACATCCTCCTCCTCTTCTACTGTTTAATGTTATCGAATATTGAGAAGAAAACTGAAAAAAAGCATTAAGAACAAACAGAAAACAAATTTTCGACATAATATCGTCAGGCAAATAGCGTGCAAGGGTGCAGCAGCTGATACAGAAGTGTGACAAAACGTCTGCTGATTGAGGTTTGTTCTCCTGCATCCTCCTCCTCTGCTACCGCTTAATGCGATCGAATATTATGAAGAAAATTTAAAAAAGCATTAAGAACAAACAGCAACAAACTTTCGATATAATGTTGTCAGGGAAACAGCATGTAGAGAATATATATATACAGTAATCCCTTGCTATTTCACGGTTCACCTATCGCGAATTCAGTGCATCGCGGATTTTTTTTTTAAATAAAAAAATAAAAAAAATAAAAAATTAGATTATTGTGACACCAGGATGAGCCCGAAAATGATAAAATAAAACAGCCTTTATCAGGCTGTAAAGAGAAACAGAGATGGAGAGTGTAATGACCTGTCAGATGTGAAGGGATTATAAAAGATGTGTAATGAATATCCAGTTCTCTGCTGGGTTTTAATATACCTCTGCATTACTTTCATGATGTCTATTCCAATAATTCTCCTTAGATATTATTATTATTAGGGCTAGGATAGGAAGGGAATGTTGGGCTTTTGTTAGTGCGCATGGGCCAGGATGTGAGAGAAGTGAGGAAGAGCGGGATGAATTCTGGAATGAGAACTAGATGTGTGGATGGTCTGAGTAGAAGGAACTATGTAGTTGTGTTGAGTGACTTGAATGCCAGAGTAGGTGATGGAGAGATAGGTGGTGTAGGAAAGTATGGGGTACCAGGTGGGAATGAGAGTGGCGAGAGACTGTTAGATATGTGTGTGGAGCAAGAGTTGGTGATAGGTAATAGTTTAGTTAAGAAGAAGTTAATAAATAAGTATACATGGATGAGAGTGGCAAATGGAAGAGTGAAAGAAAGAGCATTAATGGATTATGTGTTGGTAGCAAAGAGCATGGTTGGTAGAGTGAAAGATGTACATGCATTCAGGGGTGTGGCTGCTGGGATGTCTGATCATTTTTTGGTTGAAGCAAAAGTGGTAGTAGCAAAAGAGTGGGGAACTAGTGTGGGGGGATGTAGAAGGGAAATAGTGAAGATGGTAGAGTTGAAAAAGCCAGAGAAGAGACAGGAATATCAGGACAGGTTGAGAGTGGCACATGACAGGGTGAAAGAAAGAGAAGTTGGGGAGTTAGGGGAGGAATGGGGGTTGATGAAAGAATGTTTTGTGGGACATGCAAGTGATGTGTGTGGAAAGAGGTTTGTTGGAGGTGGCATGAGGAGGGGCAGCGAGTGGTGGAATGAAGGGGTGAAAATGAACGTGGAAGAGAAAAAGAGGGCTTTTGAGGAATGGCTGCAGTGTAAAAGTGGGGAGAAGTATGAAAGATATAGGGAGAAAAATGTGGAAACCAAGCGGAAGGTAGAGGAAGAGAAGAGGTTGGCAAATATTAGATGGGGACAGGATTTTAGTAGGTCATATGAGGAGAATAAAAAGAAGTTTTGGAAAGAAGTGAAGAGAGTAAGGAAGGGTGGATCGAAGATGGAAGAGACAGTGAAAGATGTGAATGGACAGATGCAAGAAAAAGATGGGCAGAATATTTTGAGTGCTTGCTGAATGTTGAGGAAGATAGAGAGGCAGCTATAGTGGCAGTGAGAGGGGTTCAAGGGCCAGTAATGGGAGATGAAAATGAGAGAGAGATTACAAGAGAGGAGGTGAAAAGGGCATTGTATGAAGCGAAACCAGGTAAAGCACCTGGAATGGATGGTGTGAGAGCGGAGATGTTGAAAGAAGGGGGTGTGACTGCATTGGAATGGTTAGTGAGAGTGTTTAATATATGCTTTATGTTGTCACTGGTGCCAGTGGAATGGGTGATTGCCTGTATAGTGCCCCTATACAAAGGTAAGGGAGATATGTATGAATGCAGTAATTTTAGGGGTATAAGTTTGTTGAGTGTGGTAGGAAAAGTGTATGGTAGGATACTGGTTAATAGGATTAGGGATAAGACAGAATATGTGATCGCGGAAGTGCAGAGTGGTTTTAGGAGAGGTAGAGGTTATATAGATCAGATTTTTATAGTTAGGCAGTTATGTGAGAAATATTTAGCAATGGGCAAGGATGTGTATTTTGCACTTTTGGATCTGGAGAAAGCATATGATAGAGTTGATAGAGAGGCTATGTGGAATGTTTTGAGATTATATGGAATTAATGGTAAGTTGTTGCATGCAGTGAAGAGTTTGTATGAGGGCAGTAGAGCTTGTGTTAGGGTAGGGAATGAAGTGAGTGAGTGGTTTCCAGTGAGTGTGGGACTGAGACAGGGATGTGTGATGTCACCATGGCTGTTCAATTTGTATATTGATGGAGTTGTAAGAGAGGTAAATGAGCGAGTGCGTGGTCGAGGTTTGAGAATGGTAGATGGGGATGATAACGACTGGGAGCTGAATCAGTTGCTGTTTGCAGATGATACTGTGGTGGTGGCAGATTCAGAGGAAAAGCTGTGTCAGTTAGTGTCAGAATTTGGAATGGTGTGTGAGAGAAGGAAGTTGCGAGTGAATGTGGGAAAGAGTAAGGTTATGAGGAGTACAAGAAATGAGGATGGCGCTGGATTGAAAGTTATGTTGAATGGAGAGACACTTGAGGAGGTTAATCAGTTTAAGTATTTAGGCTCGGTTATAGCTGCAAATGGTGGAGTGGAAGCAGATGTGTGTCACAGAGTGAATGAAGGATGTAAAGTGTTGGGTGCATTGAAAGGAGTGATGAAGAATAGAGGGTTGTAAATGAATGTTAAGAAAGTTTTGTATGAGAAAGTGGTTGTGCCAACTGTAATGTATGGATCAGAGTTATGGGGTATGAAAGCAAGCGAGAGACGGAAACTAAATGTGTTTGAGATGAAATGCCTGAGCAGTATGATTGGTGTATCTCGACTGGATAGGGTTAGGAATGAAGTGGTGAGAGCAAGAACGGGTGTGAGGAGAGAAATTGCAGCCAGAGTAGATATGAATGTTCTGAGACGGTTTGGCCATGTGGAAAGGATGGATGATGAAAGGCTGCTGAAAAAGGTGATGAATGCGAGAGTTGATGGGAGAAATGCTAGAGGGAGGCCTAGGTTTGGATGGATGGATGGAGTAAGGAGAGCCCTGAATGATAGGAGGAGGGATGTGAGGGAAGCAAGCGAGCGTGCTAAGAATAGGAATGAGTGGCGAGCGATTGTGACACAGCTCTGATGGGCATCTGCTGTTACCACGGGGCTGCATCTTACAGAGGTAGCCCTGTGGTAGGGGCAGTAGGAGGAGTTGGCAGTTGTGAAGCGACACAGGTTGTGGAAGAGCCGGGAGAATGGGCTGTGGCACTCCAGCAGTGCCATCTGAACGGTCGCTAGCTCCCTCGTCATTGCCCATAGAGCAAAGTAATCCCCCTATTTGTTTTCCTTTCTTGATGTCGGCTACCCCCCAATTAAAGGGGGAAACAGCCAAGGTAGATAGATTATTATTATTATTATTATTGGCGACAATAATTTTCCTTTGATGATGATTGTGGAAATTATCATAAAAAAAAAATTATTATTATTATTATTATTATTATCATTAAGGGCTCATCACTGTTTGTACATCTGTTGGTTTATTTACTTTAATAACTGTGTACAGTGCCCCTTCCT
>JAXCGZ010021315.1:50000-55000 GCA_037179515.1 Halocaridina rubra | reverse complement strand
TAATGATAATAATAATAATGATAATAATAATAATAATAATAATAATAATAATAATAATAATAATAATAATAATAATAATAATAATAATAATAATAATAATAATAATAATAATAGTAGATATTCAGAGGATAATACTAATAAAAGTTAAGGGTAACATTATGTAACTCACCTACTGGCTGATGGAGTCGTGATAGGGACTGTCTCTTGTGATTTAGCTTCATTATGCACAGGTATGAGACCAGGTGGTAGGGACACTTCTTCTTCCAGTTCTGAGTCATCCGAACTTTCTTCGCGACAACAGAGTCTTTGACAGCACTTGGACATTTTCTATATTTGCGTGTGAAGACTCAACTACGGTTGTCAAATTAGAATGGATGATAAGGGGGAAAGGGAGGAGCAATAAATGATAAATTAGGAAACGAACGAGACGGAAGTCACTTCAATATATGAGTACAAAAAGAGCCACAAATGTCAGACGGTTAAGGGATAAAGTGATGGATGGCCTCTGGTGACAGATAAATGAGGAACGTATTGTTTTGATGGCGACAGTAAGAAGGGGAGAACAGATGGGAAGCGATCACTTAGACATTGACCTCATGCTTTGAAGGATGAAAAATCGCTAGTGGTGAAAGCTCAGATAATATTTGAAATTAACTTCGTGAGAGAAATCATTCAAAAATTGATATGAGTAAATATTTCTTGCAAAACTGTAATTATTATTGTCGCCGTGTGATCACAGTGCAGTGTAAACAAAACAAAAAAAGGAAGGTATTATTGCCAAAATGAACTGAAGAATTTTTATCGAATATGATTTAAAAAAAAAAAATCTTTATTTTCTACAGAAATAGATAAGAAAACCTGATCGGAGGCAGAAATCGGAGGCAATGATTTTAAACACGGGAAATAATTCCACCTAGACAACAGGTTTATCATGTAATGGAGCTTATATGAAGGGTGTGACAATTACGTAAGATAGATGAATTGTAAATATTGTATAGAATTTAAGCAACAAATTATTATCAATATTGATAGAGAGTTGCAATGAGTTAATTCTTATCATATAAGTTTTATGCTGTATTTTCGAATAACAGGGAAAACATGTGACAGGCACAAAATATATGATGAGCAGGAATTATGACAAATGATGTCCTGAGAAATTTGATGTTTGCAAATGTGTGTAAAAATGAACAATGTGATGTTTGAGATAATATTAATGAATGCTTATATAAACAGAAAATGAATGATCAAATTAAACGCCAGATAAAAAAAAAATAGCTAAAGGAGGTCACTGGATAAGAAAAAGAAAAAACTGTGACGCATGGCTGAGTGATGCTCTTGGCACACGTTTGAGTGGGTGGTGTCTCAAATATAAATAAGAATATTGATAAATATATCGATGAGTATGTTAAATGGAAGGAACTGGACTAGAAATGTAATTAGAGAGTTTAATAAATGTAGAGTTGTATATGTTCAAAGGAGAGAGCGATGAATGAAGCAAAATTTAAAGAACTGAGAAAGTATAATGGATATATTTAAAAATGTGTTTATAATTAGAAGAACTCATTACTGTTGAAAAGACTTAAAAAATTATATTATGGGACTTATAGAAGTGTGTAAATGTAGATGAAATGAGAGTATGAAAATTTTTAGTAATTATAGGCAATTGATATTTGTAGTTAAAAATGATATAATTACTGTCAATTAATGACTGCCGAAATTTAAATATACTCAATATTTTGACCTCTTTTGTTTTTTCACCTGTTGGCCGTAATATAAAATACAACAGAAAAGTTTCACTTCACGGATGTCGCTTTAGACTATATAATAATCAGCCCATCATCTTTTGCTATAAGTAAGTCCAAGTTTTAATTCAGTCTCTTAAAAGACGTACTTGACGCAGGATCTAAAGATATATCTGGTCTTGTTTTGATTGGTCAAGGAAAAGGAGTCAGGCTCTAATTACTCGTTTCTATTTTTTAATATTATTATTTTCCGGAATAAGTCAGTTTATGTCAAAAAAAAATCTTTATCAAAAGCACAATGCTCGTTAAAACCCTTTGGAAAACACGAGTTTTTATTTTTATTTTTTTCTTATTATTTATTTATGCAAACATATAATAGCTTCCTACGTTTGTTTTGTTCAATTGTTTATTTTATCAATCTTTCACTCTTTCATTTTCTTTCCTTCCCGCTATCAACATCAACTTTCGAGAACTAGAAGTCGTCACCTGTGGAGGGAAAAAAAAATAAGTATTAACTTCTTGTGAGCGAACATCGATATAGCAGTAAGGAAATCTGCTCAGGATGTGCTCCATAAAATTTATCTGCTTAATTTTATTTTTTTTTTCTAATTTTAAAGTTCTTTGTAAGATATATAAACAAGCTATCATCACCAAAACTATATAATACTTCTACGCTATAAAAAAAAATTATAAATAATTCCTAGAATAAGAACAATAGAATTTGTTAATGAAAAAAAGATACGGCAAATGACTTCTTAAGAGGAGGTTCTGAGCTCTTTTCCTGAGGTTGTTGGGAGAGCTTCTCGAAGCTACACTTTTTTAGGAATTTGAAGCATAGGTTATTGATAATTCTTTTGTGATTCCCTTTTTCATCTTGACTAATACAACATTAGATGTATTAGGTCATTGCTGAAATATATTTAGTGGTCAGGCAGACCTCAGAATAATATATATATATATATATATATATATATATATATATATATATATATATATATATATATATATATATATATATATATATATATATATATATATATATATAATATATAGATAGATAGATAGATAGATAGATAGATAGATAGATAGATAGATAGATAGATAGATAGATAGATAGATAGATAGATAGATAGTAAAAAAAAATGTCGAAAAACAGACGGTTCTGATTGGCCTATGCTAGAGTGTCAGTCAAAGCTAAAAGAGAACAAATTTCTTGACAACTTTTTAATACGTAGAATATTACTAAACTGAGAGTTCGATATCTTAAAAGAAAAGAAAAAAAGAAAAGCTGGGTATAGTCGAAAAATGGAAATTCTTATCATTGCTTACTAGGATTTAATGGAGATCAATACCAGATCATATTTGCAATAAGTTATTCTTATAAACCTTTTTAGGCCTTCACTGCTCGACGACCTGGAGACGCTTGTAAGTGTAAAAACTGAAGGATTTTCTCAATAATGTCGTGATAATGATTACTGATTTCACAAGCTTCCGTTTCTATCTGTCTAATTTACTTATTGCATCATATTGTATTAATACTGAATTTTTGTGGCTCTTATTTAGTATCAGTATTTTTATTTTTTTTTAACCAAAGAAGGAAATAGACATAGTCACTATCTAAGTTTGAAGAATGAATGTGAACGTAGTGAAACAGATGGGAAAACTGTCAATAAAAACAACACGAAAATTAAAACACACTCATTTTCAGGGAGATGTCAAAGTCAGAAGCAATACAATTGTCTATTGGCGAGAGGTGTGACAAATCCCTCAGTCTTAACCCTCTTACGTATATGCTGGGAATTTCCAATACATTACCTGCATATCTAAATGAGCGATCTATCTATGCGCTCACCTAAATAAGAAAAATAAGTTTCATGAACATTTTAATCATCTCGCTGTCATTGCTGAAAACTCTTCTACTTCTCCACTTTGAAATATGCTGAGGAAAAATCCAGTATATCAGAAGATAATAAGTCAATTGTGTATATTTCAATTATCTTGTGGGCCATGTCAAATACTCTTCCCAATACTTTTTCCAAGAATACTGAGGGAAAAGTCAATAAATTGTAAGGCTACGTGTATGAGCGTCTGTGCGTGTATTAGGAAGTAAACGTAAAAACAATCCCTGTGTTCGTAAATTTGTTGGTGAGGAGTGCATACTATAAGAGAAGCAGACGTAAATAGAGGCCAAACAAATAGGCTACAGCCAAGGATGAAAGAATGATGGGGGGAGGGAAAGACAGGTTAGGGGATACGTAGACAAAATGATTGTTTACACGCTAGAGTAACTTCGCGACACAATGGGGGCATATTTGGGGGGTATATTGCATAATATTCTTGAGAGTGCCACAACAATGCCTGTCTTCTGACTCATTAACACGTTTTCTCTCTCTTTCTCTCTCGCTCTTCTCTCTCTCTCTCTCTCTCTCTCGTGGCTATTCTGCCAAGTTTGTGTTAAAGTTAATGCGTTATGAAAACTCAACAACCTTGCCTTAGGAGGTAAAATTGGCACATCATGTTGTAGACACCACGGACAGTATATTAATACTCTCTCTCTCTCTCTCTCTCTCTCTCTCTCTCTCTCTCTCTCTCTCTCTCTCTCTCTCTCTCTCTCTCTCTCTCTCCAGTGACAATTACTTACTAGGGAAATTTGTTGAGTATATAATAATTGTTTCAAATGATCCAAGATTTGAGTGAATTCAGACACAGTAACATACTCATGGAGCCTTCATTTCACGTCATATTCATATAGGAAAACGATTGATGAGGTAGCTATTGTGCAACGACTGAGAATCATGGTTTCAGAACGAAAATAATCTCGAGTAAGTTTTTTTTTTCTCTCATATATATATATATATATATATATATATATATATATATATATATATATATATATATATATATATATATATATATATATATATATATATATATATATATATATATATATTATATATATACATACATACATACACACATACATAATACATACATACATATGTATATATACATACATACATACATACATACATACATACATACATACATACATACATACATACATACATACATACATACATACATACATACATACATACATATGTATATGTAAATGACCTACCAGAGTGTGTAAATTCATTCATGAATATGTTTGCAGATGATGCAAAGATTGTGAAGAAAGTAAAAAACGAGAACAATGGTAGAGAACTTCAGGAGGATCTAAATAATCTGCAGGAGTGGTAAGAAAAGTGGCTAATG
>JAXCGZ010021315.1:37500-45000 GCA_037179515.1 Halocaridina rubra | reverse complement strand
GGTATGGTCATGTCGTTAGGAGGGATGAGCAGTATGTTGGGAGGAGGGTGATGGAAATGGATATACAGGGTAGGAGAAGGAAGGGGAGACCACAGCGTAGGTGGATGGATTGCATCAGTGACAACCTGAGGTCTAAAGGTTTGTTGGGTGATGAGGCATGGGACAGAAACATATGGAGAACACTGGCCAGAAACATCGACCCCACATAAAAGTGGGAAAAGATGAAGACGTAGAAGAAGTTAAACCGTCTGTACCAGTCTTCACAAGAATTATTTGTCTTAGAGGTACCTTATTTGACAGCGTTAAAATTAGCCTCCAAATCATGATCATAGCAAGAGGGTCTACGTACTAAACGACTGTTTTGGGCATCCAATCCACCCATCTTCCACATATAAAAAAAAAAAAGCGTCCAATCCACGTATTTTCTACATAATCTAAAACAGGCTGGAATTCTTTAGGATAAGCATAATTATCGTGTAACTACTCAAAAGAGCAACCTTCAATTAATACAAGCGCAAATGCAATGGCTGCAATCATACGCATTCTAATGAACTTTCTACATGTCTTTCATATTGTTGCAAGTTTTTTAATTTTATGGATCTAAATACATATTATGATGATATTACTTAAAAAAAATACACTGAACTAAATTGGGAAAAACAGATCTGTAAGCATTAATTGCCGCTGGTTCAGAATAGGTCTAGGTTTTGTTTTGTGATAACGATGGTTCTAAGGTTCATAGTTCTGACAAAAACCTAATGTAATATTCTTCAATTTTTCTGGCTATTAAAGCATGGGCAAAGGGGTAAAACGTCATAGTAAATAATACCTGAAGATGTCTCTTAGTCGAATAGTAAATAATTTTGTCCGGTCCAATGCCACTATCGAACAGAAGAAAAAGTTGCTTTTGAATATGTTAGCCATAAGTCATGAGGTACGCTTAATTGTAGTAAGCATACTGGGTTTAGAAGAACTTGTTGCAGCTACCATTCGAGCATTTCGGATATTTGGTGGCGGGCAGCTGACCTGCTAAAGCTTGGAGTTTCTATGCATTTAACACTTTGGTAACGTCAACACGAGCAACATTTACCTATATGGTTATGTTCTTCCAAACGCTTGATAATGAAAGCTTTATTTGTATGGACTCTTGCTTGGCAACGTGTCTATAACATGAATCACATTTCCACTTCTCTTTCTCTAACAAATAAATAACTATATCAATTAGTCTTGTTTTTCCTATTTCTTACTATTAATACGTACTGGAGGCATTTTTAGAGGTCTAGTCTAAAATTTTCTTAAATGCTAAACTCAACAGAGATCGAAAACCGTAGAAAGTTATTTAAAACATTTGGTTTTTAACAGAGGAGAGTTGGGGCTTCTATCGTACATACACACTTAAGAGATATTGAATTGGTCGTATTTGAGCAAACAAGTAGATAAAGTGTAAATAATAATTTAACAACTGAATAGGCTCTTATTCTATATACAAATTCACCAAGTATTTGACAAACAGGTAATTTCGGTATATGTCATGGGTATCTGTTTTTATGGCTATTATTTACGTGTTGTGAAATGTTTAACGATGACCTACTGACTGTAATATCTTTCGATGTAGCTACCAAAAGAATGAAATCGCTGCGATGTAATTATCTCAATGAAAATATATCGATGAAGTTATAATGCATCCATTGTCGTATACTAGGTGGGCATGCAGTGGTTGTTGTGGTGTCTAGAGGTGTCGTCAGTCACCTAACAAGTCGGTATATAGGTAGGAAATTTTAAGTATTCAGTTTTCCCAATAAGGACAATATGCTACTATCTGAAGCTTGGTAAATATAGTGGATAATCCGTTGATATCAGATATATTCGCAGGGAAGATTTAACATTACTATCATATAAGATATACTATTACAATATTTCCATATCGATTTAACCTCCACTACCATTGCAAACCGGATAGCAAAGATTTGACTCCCTCCCTCTTGTTTCCATCTGTGCTATTGCAACTTCCCTCCTTCCCCCAACCTGTTCTCTGGTGTGTCCACGAACATATAACCTTCACACGAATGCATGTGTGACACCTATATGTCATAATACAAGACATGCATTATCATTTCAAGGGCAATTATGCATTACGCTGATACACATGACTCCTACAGCTTGACTGTATTTTCATGTTAGGACATTTAATAGTTGGTATGCACAACTTTATATATATATATATATATATATATATATATATATATATATATATATATATATATATATATATATATATATATATATATATATATATATATACATTGTTACATATCTTCGCCCCCTAAGAAGGGGTGGAGACAGCACTAGTACACACACACGCAAGACATGCCACGAAACTGGTGCCAGAAATACGCAATCTCAGTTATGATGAGAGGCTGAGGGAATTAGACTTACCATCACTCGAAGCTAGAAGAGTGAGGGGGGATATGGTGACAGTCTTTAAATTCCTTTATGGTTATGATAGAGTGGATAGGGATCGATATTTTGATATGGCTGGCTCTAGAACTAGAGGTCATAGTTTGAAGCTTCGTAAGAAAACTTCTTCGCAGGATGTAAGGAAATACTTTTTCAGTGTAAGAGTAGTTAATAATTGGAATTGGCTAAGCGAGGAGGTAGTTAATGCTATCTCAATCCATAGTTTTAAGGACAGGTATGATAAGTATCACTAAGTATAAAATGGAACCGATCAGGAGACGGAAAGATACGAGCTTTGGGCTCTTTCCCGTAAACACAATTAGGTAATCACACACACACACACACACACACACACACACACACACACCTGAGAGAGATGAAGTTTGGAATGTCCAGATAGAGCAAACATCTAACAGTCTAGAAAAGAATTTCAGAAGCTCAATACGGAAAATGACAGCATTACAAGGTGTTTTGCAAATGCAGTGAGGAAAAATGTGACAGTAAAAGAGTCAGTGAAGGAGATGGAAGTGGAAAATCTAAATGCAGTTGACTACAAACAAGCAGTACTAGAAAATATGCGAGGTTGTGATTGAAATGGCAAACCCACTGATCAAACAGGCACTTGATAAAAAGTAGTTATGACAATCTCAGGCATAAGTGAATCCCAGGAGTCAACAAGGCTGGGAGACTTGAACATTATAAAGCTATGGTTTACAACAGATAAGGAAGCTTGGAGTAGTATGTGGTCCTGAAAATATTGTAACCATTCACCGAATTCGTAAAAATTCTAGGAGAGGGAAAGATATGACTAATGAAAGTTACCTTTGAGAAAGGGGAAACATGTAGAGAATTATTGATGAGGGGAAAACCTGAAAGACCTTCAGTAATTGAGGACAGTATTCATTAGACCATATGGAATACAGGAAGAGATGGAAAAGCTCAAACGATTGTTGCAAGAAACTGGCATGTTAAATAAGGGAAGAAATGAAGAAAACAAGAAAAAAAATTTGCTTTAGGGTTATTCCAGGCAAAGGGTTGGTAAAGACGATAATGCTGATGGGGTAGCTGGTAAGGCAGTAGAATTAAAGGATAGGCCTCACAAAAGTGTGGCAGATATAGTAGCGGTTACAGAGACTAAGTTAAGAGTATACATATACAGTGTCACAGTTATCCCTAAAAGCTTCCGAATATTAAGGGTTAAAAGATCTGAGAGGACTGGTGAAGGGAGAGCATTGCTCATAAGTGAAAGATTTCAGGTTGAAGAAATAAACTTTGCTATAGAAAGTGGGTTAAAGGAATTTCTTGTTGTTTGCATAAATTCTGGTTCAGGGGGCATTATAACAGCTGTTGTATGTAACCCACCTAGGAATCAACAAAGGCTAGAGGTTTATGAGAAAAGTCATATAGATTCTATCGAAGTTATAAACTCATTTGTTTAAGTCACACAGGAGAGAGAGTGTAGGAATTTGATTATGGGAGACTTTAATCACGGAGAAATAGATGGATTAATCTAGACCCACACAGTGGGGAGGAGTCTTTTGCAGCAAGATTCCTAAATTATTTAAAAGGATATTTCCTACACCAGCATGTACTGCAACCAACGAAGGCCAAGAAAGAAGATAAGCTATCACTGTTTGATCTATTGGCCAAATTGAGTATGTACCACCAAGTTGAAAAAGTTACCACAGTGTGTTGTTGATGGAGTATATCACCGAATATATTTTGACTGAAAGTTGGGGCACTGAGAAGGACGCTAGGAGGAACTAGCTGAAAGGAGATTACGAAAAAATTAATTATCTTTTTGTTTTTATTAACTAGATGGCTATTTTACATCAACTCTGTACAATAGATGTACGAAATTTTTTGGGAGGAATATGGGGAGATAGTTGCTTTGTGCATACCTTCAAGCAATATAGGTGTTATCGATGTGAGAGACATGGTTCAATAATGAGCGTAAGTTTGCTAAGGAGTGGAGAGACAAATGCTGGAATAGGTATAGGAGGAGACAAAATATAAATGCCTGGCAGACTTACAAATGAGCAAGAAATGATTACTTAAGTAAAAGAAGAGAGGTATAGAGAAATTACTAGAGTGATATCACTAGGAAGGCTATAGAAAGTCCTAAATTTTCCACAGCATTTTCAGAGGAAAACTAAAAGTAAAAGAACAGGTTTTAACGTTAAAGAGGGCAGATGGAAGCATCACTGAGACACATTAAGAGATCTGTGGAGAATTGAGTAAGTTGTTTCAGTCAGTATTTACAGTAGAAAATACTCTACCCCTTTAGATTACAGATATAAGAGATCATGGGCCAGTAGTAGAAAACATCATCTTATCAGCTGCAGAGCTAGCTAAGCGTTGATGGAGATAGATGTCCATAAACCTATGTGTCCTGATGACATATCCCCATATGTACTTAATACATGTGCAATGGTGTTATGTATCATATTTGAAAAGTTGCTGGAATCTGGGGAGATTCCAAGATGCTGAAAACTAGGAACTGTGGTACCTATCTTCAAAAAGGGACGAAAATATCTGAACTAGGGGCCTGTTTCCTACCTCAGCAAAGTTTACAAAGCTATGGAAAAACTAATAAGAAAATACATCTCTCTTCACTTGGAATCCTTCAACTTTTTGTCAATGAGACAACATGGCTGCAGAGAAGATAGATCAACAGTAATAAACATATCAGATTTTATGATGAGGTAAGCAATCTTAAAAGAAAGAGAGGGCTGTGCCAATTGCATATTCTCAGATTTTCAGAAGGCATTTGATACAGTTTCACAAGGGAGACTTATTAAAAAGCTGCAAGTAATGGCAAAAATAGGTGGAAATGTCTTGGAATTCATAAAAAAAAAAACTTACTTAGAAGGAAGGGGACAGAGGGTTAATGTCTGACTGGAGACGGGTTAGTAGTAGGATTCCACAGGGTTCAGTTTTAGAGTCACTTTTGTCCTTATATATGTAAATGACCTTCTGGAATCTGTAAATTAATTCTTGAATATATTTGCAGATGATGCAAAGAGTGTGAAGAAAGTAAACGATGGAAGCAGTGGTAGAGAACTCCAGGAAGACCTAAATAGTTTACATGAGTGGTCAGAAAAGTGGCTAATGAAATTCAATACTTCAAAATGTAAGGTGATTAGAATGGGTACAAGTGCGAGAAGCCAAGTCTGAGAGGTCTAGGAATAAACATATTTTTACATTTGTCTTCAGAAATGCATATAAATGGCATAGTAAGGGCTGCATATCCTTTCTTAGCAAATTCAAGGGTAGCCTTCAGACACATAGACAAGAATATGTTCAGAAATATTTAACTAACTTATGTGAGACCAGAATACACAGCCCTCTTTTGGAATCCGCACTAGAAAAACTATTTAAATAAGCTGGAAAAATTTCAGAGGCTTATTACGAAACTAGTGCCAGAAATACGCAATCTCAGTTATGAGGATAGGATGAGGGAATTAGAGTTAGCATCACTCGAAGCTAGAAAAATGAGGGGGGAAAGGGTGATAGGTTTTAAATGTCTTCATGGTTTTGACAGAGTGGATAAGAATCGATATTTTTATATGACTGGCTCTAGATGTAGAGGTCATAGTTTGAAAATTCTTTAGCAAACTCCTTTGCAGGATGTAAGGAAGTACTCTTTTAGTGTAGGAATAGTTGATGATTGAAATTTGCTAAGCGAAAAGGTAGTTAATCCTAACTTAACTAATATTTTTGGGGGGAAAATGTGATGAGTATCACTGAGTATAAAAATGGAACTGACCAGAAGACGGGGAGGGTTGTTTCTCATAAGCACTATTTGGTAATTACAATTACATAATTACACATGCACATACACATTTTGATAAGGGTGGCTCTACAACCAGAAGTCACAATTTATAGGTTCGTAAGAAAGCGTCTTTGCAGGATGTAATGAAGTACTTTTTCTTGTGTATGAATAGTTAATAACTGCCATTCGCTAAGCGAGGAAACAGTAAATGCTAACTGCAATTATAATTTTTAGGACAGATATGATCAGAGTCAATGAGTAAAAAATCAAATTGATAAAGATCCGGGGAGTTACGAGCAGAGACTTCTCTCCCGTAAGAACTATTAGGTAAATGCAATTAGGTACGCACGCACACATACACACAAGGAATCCTACGAACTTTTACGAGAGCCTGTGCATTTTGATGGCATAACCTAGTTATTTTTCACTTTTTATATGAATTTAATGTAAAAATAAGTCCTACCTACCTATTGCCTAACTTTTCTACTGCATTGCTTTCTTTGGTCAGATAGTCTGCATAGAGATTGCAAAAGGCAATATTTCAAAGTACCGTAATATTATTTTATAAATAAGCAGACTTTCCATGCCTCACTGTTCAAGAACAGTAAGATGAAAAAAACAAACTCCCCAAATATTATAATTGATAGACTCTCAAAAGATGTCTTTAGAAATATGCGTTACCCTGTATTGTGGAATGCTACTTATAATCGATTTAGTAATTTAACTATATTATCAGCATTATTTTATAAATCGTTTACTATTGCCGCCGGAAGAGCAAGCCAGCTCAATCTGGTGCTGGTCCCAAGAGGGTTGGTGTCAGGAAAGACAACCGACTGTAATACTATGAACCAATGCGATACACTAGCCTTCAAAAGTTAGTAAAGAACAGTGACCTCATATAAATATGAGAAAGAAAATAGCAGCTAAAAGGAAATATACAGCATCTAGCAAATGTTTTAACAAAATCTGTATTTGGGTATATAAGTGGTAGATTCTTCAAAACTTACAAAGATCGGTCTCCGCATCAAAGACATATGGAGATAAAAGGAGTATATGATATTTAGTGTTAATAATCATCGCATTAATACAGAGGGGTCTTTTTCCCCTAAATTACTATCGAAAGAAGTAAAACACTTTTGCAAAGAAATATATTATCTGAAGTCAAATCACTGTAGCATTAGTACTTTTTTGATACATCTAAAGTATATTTTATCTTCTCGATATACAATTTTTAAATTGCAAATCGGTTCCTTCCGTCATGCATATAG
>JAXCGZ010021315.1:0-35000 GCA_037179515.1 Halocaridina rubra | reverse complement strand
ATGGATTGAGATAGCATTAACTACCTCCTCGCTTAGCGAATTCCAATTATCAACTACTCTTACACTGAAAAAGTATTTCCTTACATCCTGCAAAGAAGTTATCTTACGAAGCTTCAAACTATGACCTCTAGTTCTAGAGCCAGCCATATCAAAATATCGATCCCTATCCACTCTATCATAACCATGAAGGAATTTAAAGACTGTCACCATATCCCCCCTCACTCTTCTAGCTTCGAGTGATGGTAAGTCTAATTCCCTCAGCCTCTCATCATAACTGAGATTGCGTATTTCTGGCACCAGTTTCGTGGCATGTCTTTGAACTTTTTCAAGCTTAGCTATGTACTTTTTCAAGTGCGGATTCCAAAAGGGGCTGCATATTCGAGTTTTGGCCTCACATAGGTTACATAAATATTTCTGAACATTTCCTTGTCCATGTGCCTGAAGGCTACCCTTACATTTGATAAGAATGCATATGCTGCCCTTACTATGCCATTTATATGTATTTCTGGAGACAAATCTGCCAGTATGTTTACTCCTAGATCTCTCTCATTTTCTGTCTCTTGAAGTTGTACTCCAGCCACCGAGTAGTCAAGCTTGGGCCTTCTTGCACTTGAACCCATTCTCATTACCTTACATTTTGAAGTATTGAATTTCATTAGCCACTTTTCTGACCACTCATGAAGATTATTTAGATCCTCCTGAAGTTCTCTACCATTGTTCTCGTTTTTTACTTTCTTCACAATCTTTGCATCATCTGCAAACATATTCATGAATGAATTTACACACTCTGGTAGGTCATTTACATATACAAGGAACAAAAGTGGCCCTAAAACTGAACCCTGTGGAACTCCACTACTAACTGTTCTCCATTCAGACACTGAGTGTCTTACTCTAACCCTCTGTTCCCTTCCTTCTAAGTAAGTTTTTATCCATTCCAAAACATTTCCACCTATTCTAGCCATTGATTGCAGTTTCCTAATAAGTCTCCCATGTGGAACAGTGTCAAACGCTTTCTGGAAGTCTAGGAATATGCAATCTGCCCAGCCCTCTCTTTCCTGTAAGATTTGGCTTACCTCATCATAAAATTCTAATAAGTTTGTTACTGTTGATCTACCTTCTCTGAAGCCATGTTGCCTCACTGACAAAAAGTTGAAGGATTCCAAGTGAAGAGAGATATGTTTCCTTAGTAGTTTCTCCATAACTTTGCAAACTATGCTGGTCAAGGAAACTGGTCTATAGTTCAGAGCCGTATCCCTCCTTCCCTTTTTGAAGATAGGTATCACATTTGCTTGTTTCCAGCATCTTGGAATTTCCCCCGACTCCAGTAACTCCTTAAATATGATACTTAGTGCCACTGATATTGTGTTTGCGCATTTTTTAAGCACATGAGGGGATATGTCATCAGGACCTGTAGCTTTATGAACATCTAAATCCATCAGCGCTTTGCATACCTCTGTGGCTGTAAGGTTGATGTTCTCTAATACCGGCCCTTGAGCTTCTATCACTGCAATCTGAGGGGGTGGGGTATTTTCTACTGTAAATACTGACTGAAACTCCTTGTTCAAGTCTTTGCAGATCTCTTCATCCGTCTCAGTGATGCTTCCATCCGCTCTCTTTAGCCTTAAAACCTGTTCTTTTACCTTCAGTTTTCCTCTGAAAAAGCTGTGGAAAAGCTTGGGATTTTCTTTAGCCTTCCTGGTGATGTCCCTCTCATAGTCTCTCTCTGCCTCTCTCCTTTTACTTAGGTAGTCATTTCTTGCTCTTTTGTAGCTTTGCCAGGCATTTATGTTTTTTCTCCTCCTATACCTTTTCCAGCATTTGTCTCTCCACTCCTAAGCTCTTTTACGCCCATTATCGAACCATTTCTCTCTGGCATGAATTACACCTACTTTGGTGACAGGTATGCAGCAATCTACTATCTTCCCATATTTCTCACAAAAGATGTCATACATTTCTTGTACAGATTTGTTGTAAAATAAGGTTCTCCAGTCAATAACTGCAAAAAGCTCATTCATTTTGATATAATCTCCTTTCTAATAGTTCCTCCTCATGTCCTCAGTGCCTCTACTCTCAGGAAGAATATCTTCAATGATATACTCCATCAACAACACACAGTGGTCACTCTTTCCAATTGGTGGTTCATACTCAATTTTTTCAATATCCAACACATTATCTGTGAACACTAGATCAAGTAGTGATGGCTCATCCCCACCCCTGGCCCTTGTTGGTTCCATTACATGTTGGTGTAGAAAATTCCCTTGTACGCAATCTAGGAATCTTGCCCCGAATGAGTCCTCACCACTGTGTGGGTCAAGATTTATCCAATCTATCTCTTTATGATTAAAGTCTCCCATAATCAAAATCCTACATTTTTTTTCCCCGTGCCATGTTAACAACTGAGTTTATGACTTCAATAGTACCTATATGACTTTCCTCATAAACTTCAAGCCTATTTTGGTTCCTTGGTGGGTTGTATACAACAGTTATTATAATGCTCTCTGACCCAATATTTATGCGAGCAACAAGAAATTCCTTGAACTCACTTTCTATAGCCAAGTTTATTTCTTCAACTTGAATCCTTTCACTTATGAGCAGTGCTATCCCTCCACCAGTCCTCTCAGATCTTTCAACCCTTAGTATTCTGAAACCCTTAGGAAAAACTGTGACACTGTTTATGTCCTCACTCAACTTAGTCTCTGTAATTGCTACTATATCTGCCTTAATGTTGTGAATCCTATCTTTTAATTCTACTGCCTTACCAGCTAATCCATCAGCATTTGTGTATAACAATCTTAATGAGGCCCCATCCCCTGATCTTCTGTCAGTATCTTCTTTATCTCCCCTTTGTCTGGAAGAACTCTGTAATGAAAATTTTTCTTCTCTTCTTCATTTCTTTCATCATTTAACCTTCTTGCCTCTTGCAACAAGTTTTTGATCTTTCCCATGTCTTCCTGTGTTCTGTATTGTCTAATGAACACTTCTTTGAATTCTTGAAGGTCTTTTAGACTTTTTTTTCTCAACAATATTTCCCTACATGTTTCCCCTCTCTCAAAGGTTACTTTTGTTGGTCTCGGCTTTCCTTCCCTCGAATATTTACCTAGTTGGTGTATGTTTACAATATCCTCAGGACCACATACTACTCCAAGCTTTCTTATCAGGTCTACAACCCTAGCTTTGTTTTCTTCAAGTCTCCCCTACCATGTTGTCTCCTGGGACTCGCTTATGCCTGAGATTACCACTGTCTTCTCCTTATCAAGTGCCTGTCTGATGAGTGGGTTTGCCCTTTCCATCACAACGTCTTTCATTTTTTCAATTACTGTTTCTTTATAGTCAACTGTTTGTATGTTTTCCAGTGCCACCACCTTTACAGCCTCTTTTACTGCCACATTCCCCTTTAGTGCATCAGCAAAGGAAGTTTTCATGGCATCATTTTCCATATTCAGCTCCTGGAACTCTTTTCTGAACTGCTCAATGTTTTCCTTAATCTGGACATTCCAAGCAGCAATCTCGTCTCTCTCAGAAGAGAGCAGTGATGTGTGATTACCTAATTACCTAATTGTGATTACCTAATTGTGTTTACGGCAAAGAGCCCAAAGCTCGTATCTTCCCGTCTCCTCATCGCTTCCATTTTATACTTAGTGATACTTATCATACCTGTCCTTAAAACTATGGATTGAGATAGCATTAACTACCTCCTCGCTTAGCCAATTCCAATTATCAACTACTCTTACACTGAAAAAGTATTTCCTTACATCCTGCGAAGAAGTTTTCTTACGAAGCTTCAAACTATGACCTCTAGTTCTAGAGCCAGCCATATCAAAATATCGATCCCTATCCACTCTATCATAACCATGAAGGAATTTAAAGACTGTCACCATATCCCCCCTCACTCTTCTAGCTTCGGGTGATGGTAAGTCTAATTCCCTCAGCCTCTCATCATAACTGAGATTGCGTATTTCTGGCACCAGTTTCGTGGCATGTCTTTGAACTTTTTCAAGCTTAGCTATGTGCTTTTTCAAGTGCGGATTCCAAAAGGGGGCTGCATATTCGAGTTTTGGCCTCACATAGGTTACATAAATATTTCTGAACATTTCCTTGTCCATGTGCCTGAAGGCTACCCTTACATTTGATAAGAATGCATATGCTGCCCTTACTATGCCATTTATATGTATTTCTGGAGACAAATCTGCCAGTATGTTTACTCCTAGATCTCTCTCATTTTCTGTCTCTTGAAGTTGTACTCCAGTCACCGAGTAGTCAAGCTTGGGCCTTCTTGCACTTGTACCCATTCTCATTACCTTACATTTTGAAGTATTGAATTTCATTAGCCACTTTTCTGACCACTCATGCAGATTATTTAGATCCTCCTGAAGTTCTCTACCATTGTTCTCGTTTTTTACTTTCTTCACAATCTTTGCATCATCTGCAAACATATTCATGAATGAATTTACACACTCTGGTAGGTCATTTACATATACAAGGAACAAAAGTGGCACTAAAACTGAACCCTGTAGAACTCCACTACTAACTCTTCTCCATTCAGACACTGAGTGTCTTACTCTAACCCTCTGTTCCCTTCCTTCTAAGTAAGTTTTTATCCATTCCAAAACATTTCCACCTATTCTAGCCATTGATTGCAGCTTCCTAATAAGTCTCCCATGTGGAACAGTGTCAAACGCTTTCTGGAAGTCTAGGAATATGCAATCTGCCCAGCCCTCTCTTTCCTGTAAGATTTGGCTTACCTCATCATAAAATTCTAATAAGTTTGTTACTGTTGATCTACCTTCTCTGAAGCCATGTTGCCTCACTGACAAAAAGTTGAAGGATTCCAAGTGAAGAGAGATATGTTTCCTTAGTAGTTTCTCCATAACTTTGCAAACTATGCTGGTCAAGGAAACTGGTCTATAGTTCAGAGCCGTATCCCTCCTTCCCTTTTTGAAGATAGGTATCACATTTGCTTGTTTCCAGCATCTTGGAATCTCCCCCGACTCCAGTGACTCCTTAAATATGATACTTAGTGCCACTGATATTGTGTTTGCGCATTTTTTAAGCACATGAGGGGATATGTCATCAGGACCTGTAGCTTTATGAACATCTAAATCCATCAGCGCTTTGCATACCTCTGTGGCTGTAAGGTTGATGTTCTCTAATACCGGCCCTTGAGCTTCTATCACTGCAATCTGAGGGGGTGGGGTATTTTCTACTGTAAATACTGACTGAAACTCCTTGTTCAATTCTTTGCAGATCTCTTCATCCGTCTCAGTGATGCTTCCATCCGCTCTCTTTAGCCTAAAACCTGTTCTTTTACCTTCAGTTTTCCTCTGATAAAGCTGTGGAAAAGCTTGGGATTTTCTTTAGCCTTCCTGGTGATGTCCCTCTCATAGTCTCTCTCTGCCTCTCTCCTTTTACTTAGGTAGTCATTTCTTGCTCTTTTGTAGCTTTGCCAGGCATTTATGTTTTTTCTCCTCCTATACCTTTTCCAGCATTTGTCTCTCCACTCCTAAGCTCTTTTACACCCATTATCGAACCATTTCTCTCTGGCATGAATTACACCTACTTTGGTGACAGGTATGCAGCAATCTACTATCTTCCCATATTTCTCACAAAAGATGTCATACATTTCTTGTACAGATTTGTTGTAAAATAAGGTTCTCCAGTCAATAACTGCAAAAAGCTCATTCATTTTGATGTAATCTCCTTTCGGATAGTTCCTCCTCATGTCCTCAGTGCCTCTACTCTCAGGAAGAATATCTTCAATGATATACTCCATCAACAACACACAGTGGTCACTCTTTCCAATTGGTGGTTCATACTCAATTTTTTCAATATCCAACACATTATCTGTGAACACTAGATCAAGTAGTGATGGCTCATCCCCACCCCTGGCCCTTGTTGGTTCCATTACATGTTGGTGTAGGAAATTCCCTTGTACGCAATCTAGGAATCTTGCCCCGAATGAGTCCTCACTACTGTGTGGGTCAAGATTTATCCAATCTATCTCTTTATGATTAAAGTCTCCCATAATCAAAATCCTACATTTTTTTCCCGTGCCATGTTAACAACTGAGTTTATGACTTCAATAGTACCTATATGACTTTCCTCATAAACTTCAAGCCTATTTTGGTTCCTTGGTGGGTTGTATACAACAGTTATTATAATGCTCTCTGACCCAGTATTTATGCGAGCAACAAGAAATTCCTTGAACTCACTTTCTATAGCCAAGTTTATTTCTTCGACTTGAATCCTTTCACTTATGAGCAGTGCTATCCCTCCACCAGTCCTCTCAGATCTTTCAACCCTTAGTATTCTGAAACCCTTAGGAAAAACTGTGACACTGTTTATGTCCTCACTCAACTTAGTCTCTGTAATTGCTACTATATCTGCCTTACTGTTGTGAATCCTATCTTTTAATTCTACTGCCTTACCAGCTAATCCATCAGCATTTGTGTATAACAATCTTAATGAGGTCCCATCCCCTGATCTTCTGTCATTATCTTCTTTATCTCCCCTTTGTCTGGAAGAACTCTGTAATGAAAATTTTTCTTCTCTTCTTCATTTCTTTCATCATTTAACCTTCTTGCCTCTTGCAGCAAGTTTTTGATCTTTCCCATGTCTTCCTGTGTTCTGTATTGTCTAATGAACACTTCTTTGAATTCTTGAAGGTCTTTTAGACTTTTTTTTCTCAACAATATTTCCCTACATGTTTCCCCTCTCTCAAAGGTTACTTTTGTTGGTCTCGGCTTTCCTTCCCTCGAATATTTACCTAGTTGGTGTATGTTTACAATATCCTCAGGACCACATACTACTCCAAGCTTTTTTATCAGGTCTACAACCCTAGCTTTGTTTTCTTCAAGTCTCCCCTGCCATGATGGCTCCTGGGACTCGTTTATGCCTGAGATTACCACTGTCTTCTCCTTATCAAGTGCCTGTCTGATGAGTGGGTTTGCCCTTTCCATCACAACGTCTTTCATTTTTTTGATTACTGTTTCTTTATAGTCAACTGTTTGTATGTTTTCCAGTGCCACCACCTTTACAGCCTCTTTTACTGCCACATTCCCCTTTAGTGCATCAGCAAAGGAAGTTTTCATGGCATCATTTTCCATATTCAGCTCCTGGAACTCTTTTCTGAACTGTTCAATGTTTTCCTTAATCTGGACATTCCAAGCAGCAATCTCGTCTCTCTCAGAAGAGAGCAGTGATGTGTGATTACCTAATTACCTAATTGTGATTACCTAATTGTGTTTACGGCAAAGAGCCCAAAGCTCGTATCTTCCCGTCTCCTCATCGCTTCCATTTTATACTTAGTGATACTTATCATACCTGTCCTTAAAACTATGGATTGAGATAGCATTAACTACCTCCTCGCTTAGCCAATTCCAATTATCAACTACTCTTACACTGAAAAAGTATTTCCTTACATCCTGCGAAGAAGTTTTCTTACGAAGCTTCAAACTATGACCTCTAGTTCTAGAGCCAGCCATATCAAAATATCGATCCCTATCCACTCTATCATAACCATGAAGGAATTTAAAGACTGTCACCATATCCCCCCTCACTCTTCTAGCTTCGAGTGATGGTAAGTCTAATTCCCTCAGCCTCTCATCATAACTGAGATTGCGTATTTCTGGCACCAGTTTCGTGGCATGTCTTTGAACTTTTTCAAGCTTAGCTATGTGCTTTTTCAAGTGCGGATTCCAAAAGGGGGCTGCATATTCGAGTTTTGGCCTCACATAGGTTACATAAATATTTATGAACATTTCCTTGTCCATGTGCCTGAAGGCTACCCTTACATTTGATAAGAATGCATATGCTGCCCTTACTATGCCATTTATATGTATTTCTGGAGACAAATCTGCCAGTATGTTTACTCCTAGATCTCTCTCATTTTCTGTCTCTTGAAGTTGTACTCCAGTCACCGAGTAGTCAAGCTTGGGCCTTCTTGCACTTGTACCCATTCTCATTACCTTACATTTTGAAGTATTGAATTTCATTAGCCACTTTTCTGACCACTCATGCAGATTATTTAGATCCTCCTGAAGTTCTCTACCATTGTTCTCGTTTTTTACTTTCTTCACAATCTTTGCATCATCTGCAAACATATTCATGAATGAATTTACAGACTCTGGTAGGTCATTTACATATACAAGGAACAAAAGTGGCCCTAAAACTGAACCCTGTAGAACTCCACTACTAACTCTTCTCCATTCAGACACTGAGTGTCTTACTCTAACCCTCTGTTCCCTTCCTTCTAAGTAAGTTTTTATCCATTCCAAAACATTTCCACCTATTCTAGCCATTGATTGCAGCTTCCTAATAAGTCTCCCATGTGGAAAAGTGTCAAACGCTTTCTGGAAGTCTAGGAATATGCAATCTGCCCAGCCCTCTCTTTCCTGTAAGATTTGGCTTACCTCATCATAAAATTCTAATAAGTTTGTTACTGTTGATCTACCTTCTCTGAAGCCATGTTGCCTCACTGACAAAAAGTTGAAGGATTCCAAGTGAAGAGAGATATGTTTCCTTAGTAGTTTCTCCATAACTTTGCAAACTATGCTGGTCAAGGAAACTGGTCTATAGTTCAGAGCCGTATCCCTCCTTCCCTTTTTGAAGATAGGTATCACATTTGCTTGTTTCCAGCATCTTGGAATCTCCCCCGACTCCAGTGACTCCTTAAATATGATACTTAGTGCCACTGATATTGTGTTTGCGCATTTTTTAAGCACATGAGGGGATATGTCATCAGGACCTGTAGCTTTATGAACATCTAAATCCATCAGCGCTTTCCATACCTCTGTGGCTGTAAGGTTGATGTTCTCTAATACCGGCCCTTGAGCTTCTATCACTGCAATCTGAGGGGGTGGGGTATTTTCTACTGTAAATACTGACTGAAACTCCTTGTTCAATTCTTTGCAGATCTCTTCATCCGTCTCAGTGATGCTTCCATCCGCTCTCTTTAGCCTAAAACCTGTTCTTTTACCTTCAGTTTTCCTCTGATAAAGCTGTGGAAAAGCTTGGGATTTTCTTTAGCCTTCCTGGTGATGTCCCTCTCATAGTCTCTCTCTGCCTCTCTCCTTTTACTTAGGTAGTCATTTCTTGCTCTTTTGTAGGTTTGCCAGGCATTTATGTTTTTTCTCCTCCTATACCTTTTCCAGCATTTGTCTCTCCACTCCTAAGCTCTTTTACACCCATTATCGAACCATTTCTCTCTGGCATGAATTACACCTACTTTGGTGACAGGTATGCAGCAATCTACTATCTTCCCATATTTCTCACAAAAGATGTCATACATTTCTTGTACAGATTTGTTGTAAAATAAGGTTCTCCAGTCAATAACTGCAAAAAGCTCATTCATTTTGATGTAATCTCCTTTCGGATAGTTCCTCCTCATGTCCTCAGTGCCTCTACTCTCAGGAAGAATATCTTCAATGATATACTCCATCAACAACACACAGTGGTCACTCTTTCCAATTGGTGGTTCATACTCAATTTTTTCAATATCCAACACATTATCTGTGAACACTAGATCAAGTAGTGATGGCTCATCCCCACCCCTGGCCCTTGTTGGTTCCATTACATGTTGGTGTAGGAAATTCCCTTGTACGCAATCTAGGAATCTTGCCCCGAATGAGTCCTCACTACTGTGTGGGTCAAGATTTATCCAATCTATCTCTTTATGATTAAAGTCTCCCATAATCAAAATCCTACATTTTTTTCCCGTGCCATGTTAACAACTGAGTTTATGACTTCAATAGTACCTATATGACTTTCCTCATAAACTTCAAGCCTATTTTGGTTCCTTGGTGGGTTGTATACAACAGTTATTATAATGCTCTCTGACCCAGTATTTATGCGAGCAACAAGAAATTCCTTGAACTCACTTTCTATAGCCAAGTTTATTTCTTCGACTTGAATCCTTTCACTTATGAGCAGTGCTATCCCTCCACCAGTCCTCTCAGATCTTTCAACCCTTAGTATTCTGAAGCCCTTAGGAAAAACTGTGACACTGTTTATGTCCTCACTCAACTTAGTCTCTGTAATTGCTACTATATCTGCCTTACTGTTGTGAATCCTATCTTTTAATTCTACTGCCTTACCAGCTAATCCATCAGCATTTGTGTATAACAATCTTAATGAGGTCCCATCCCCTGATCTTCTGTCATTATCTTCTTTATCTCCCCTTTGTCTGGAAGAACTCTGTAATGAAAATTTTTCTTCTCTTCTTCATTTCTTTCATCATTTAACCTTCTTGCCTCTTGCAGCAAGTTTTTGATCTTTCCCATGTCTTCCTGTGTTCTGTATTGTCTAATGAACACTTCTTTGAATTCTTGAAGGTCTTTTAGACTTTTTTTTCTCAACAATATTTCCCTACATGTTTCCCCTCTCTCAAAGGTTACTTTTGTTGGTCTCGGCTTTCCTTCCCTCGAATATTTACCTAGTTGGTGTATGTTTACAATATCCTCAGGACCACATACTACTCCAAGCTTTTTTATCAGGTCTACAACCCTAGCTTTGTTTTCTTCAAGTCTCCTCTGCCATGATGGCTCCTGGGACTCGTTTATGCCTGAGATTACCACTGTCTTCTCCTTATCAAGTGCCTGTCTGATGAGTGGGTTTGCCCTTTCCATCACAACGTCTTTCATTTTTTTGATTACTGTTTCTTTATAGTCAACTGTTTGTATGTTTTCCAGTGCCACCACCTTTACAGCCTCTTTTACTGCCACATTCCCCTTTAGTGCATCAGCAAAGGAAGTTTTCATGGCATCATTTTCCATATTCAGCTCCTGGAACTCTTTTCTGAACTGTTCAATGTTTTCCTTAATCTGGACATTCCAAGCAGCAATCTCGTCTCTCTCAGAAGAGAGCAGTGATGTGTGATTACCTAATTACCTAATTGTGATTACCTAATTGTGTTTACGGCAAAGAGCCCAAAGCTCGTATCTTCCCGTCTCCTCATCGCTTCCATTTTATACTTAGTGATACTTATCATACCTGTCCTTAAAACTATGGATTGAGATAGCATTAACTACCTCCTCGCTTAGCCAATTCCAATTATCAACTACTCTTACACTGAAAAAGTATTTCCTTACATCCTGCGAAGAAGTTTTCTTACGAAGCTTCAAACTATGACCTCTAGTTCTAGAGCCAGCCATATCAAAATATCGATCCCTATCCACTCTATCATAACCATGAAGGAATTTAAAGACTGTCACCATATCCCCCCTCACTCTTCTAGCTTCGAGTGATGGTAAGTCTAATTCCCTCAGCCTCTCATCATAACTGAGATTGCGTATTTCTGGCACCAGTTTCGTGGCATGTCTTTGAACTTTTTCAAGCTTGGCTATGTGCTTTTCCAAGTGCGGATTCCAAAAGGGGGCTGCATATTCGAGTTTTGGCCTCACATAGGTTACATAAATATTTATGAACATTTCCTTGTCCATGTGCCTGAAGGCTACCCTTACATTTGATAAGAATGCATATGCTGCCCTTACTATGCCATTTATATGTATTTCTGGAGACAAATCTGCCAGTATGTTTACTCCTAGATCTCTCTCATTTTTTGTCTCTTGAAGTTGTACTCCAGTCACCGAGTAGACAAGCTTGGGCCTTCTTGCACTTGTACCCATTCTCATTACCTTACATTTTGAAGTATTGAATTTCATTAGCCACTTTTCTGACCACTCATGCAGATTATTTAGATCCTCCTGAAGTTCTCTACCATTGTTCTCGTTTTTTACTTTCTTCACAATCTTTGCATCATCTGCAAACATATTCATGAATGAATTTACAGACTCTGGTAGGTCATTTACATATACAAGGAACAAAAGTGGCCCTAAAACTGAACCCTGTGGAACTCCACTACTAACTCTTCTCCATTCAGACACTGAGTGTCTTACTCTAACCCTCTGTTCCCTTCCTTCTAAGCAAGTTTTTATCCATTCCTAAACATTTCCACCTATTCTAGCCATTGATTGCAGCTTCCTAATAAGTCTCCCATGTGGAACAGTGTCAAACGCTTTCTGGAAGTCTAGGAATATGCAATCTGCCCAGCCCTCTCTTTCCTGTAAGATTTGGCTTACCTCATCATAAAATTCTAATAAGTTTGTTACTGTTGATCTACCTTCTCTGAAGCCATGTTGCCTCACTGACAAAAAGTTGAAGGATTCCAAGTGAAGAGAGATATGTTTCCTTAGTAGTTTCTCCATAACTTTGCAAACTATGCTGGTCAAGGAAACAGGTCTATAGTTCAGAGCCGTATCCCTCCTTCCCTTTTTGAAGATAGGAATCACATTTGCTTGTTTCCAGCATCTTGGAATCTCCCCCGACTCCAGTGACTCCTTAAATATGATACTTAGTGCCACTGATATTGTGTTTGCGTATTTTTTAAGCACATGAGGGGATATGTCATCGGGACCTGTAGCTTTATGAACATCTAAATCCATCAGCACTTTGCATACCTCTGTGGCTGTAAGGTTGATGTTTTCTAATACCGGCCCTTGAGCTTCTATCACTGCAATCTGAGAAGGTGGGGTATTTTCTACGGTAAATACTGACTGAAACTCCTTGTTCAATTCTTTGCAGATCTCTTCATCCGTCTCAGTGATGCTTCCATCCGCTCTCTTTAGCCTTAAAACCTGTTCTTTTATCTTCAGTTTTCCTCTGATAAAGCTGTGGAAAAGCTTGGGATTTTCTTTAGCCTTCCTGGTGATGTCCCTCTCATAATCTCTCTCTGCCTCTCTCCTTTTACTTAGGTAGTCATTTCTTGCTCTTTTGTAAGTATGCCAGGCATTTATGGTTTTTCTCCTCCTATACCTTTTCCAGCATTTGTCTCTCCACTCCTTAGCTCTTTTACACCCATTATCGAACCATTTCTCTCTGGCATGGATTACACCTACTTTGGTGACAGGTATGCAGCAATCTACTATCTTCCCATATTTCTCACAAAAGATGTCATACATTTCTTGTACAGATTTGTTGTAAAATAAGGTTCTCCAGTCAATAACTGCAAAAAGCTCATTCATTTTGATGTAATCTCCTTTCCAATAGTTCCTCCTCATGTCCTCAGTGCCTCTACTCTCAGAGGTGGGGATGAGCCATCACTACTTGATCTAGTGTTCACAGATAATGTGTTGGATATTGAAAAAATTGAGTATGAACCACCAATTGGAAAGAGTGACCACTGTGTGTTGTTGATGGAGTATATCATTGAAGATATTCTTCCTGAGAGTAGAGGCACTGAGGACATGAGTAGGAACTATCGGAAAGGAGATTACTTCAAAATGAATGAGCTTTTTGCAGTTATTGACTGGAGAACCTTATTTTACAACAAATCTGTACAAGAAATGTATGACATCTTTTGTGAGAAATATGGGAAGATAGTAGATTGCTGCATACCTGTCACCAAAGTAGGTGTAATTCATGCCAGAGAGAAATGGTTCGATAATGGGTGTAAAAGAGCTAAGGAGTGGAGAGACAAAAGCTGGAAAAGGTATAGGAGGAGAAAAAACATAAATGCCTGGCAAACCTACAAAAGAGCAAGAAATGACTACCTAAGTAAAAGGAGAGAGGCAGAGAGAGACTATGAGAGGGACATCACCAGGAAGGCTAAAGAAAATCCCAAGCTTTTCCACAGCTTTATCAGAGGAAAACTGAAGATAAAAGAACAGGTTTTAAGGCTAAAGAGAGCGGATGGAAGCATCACTGAGACGGATGAAGAGATCTGCAAAGAATTGAACAAGGAGTTTCAGTCAGTATTTACAGTAGAAAATACCCCACTCCCTCAGATTGCAGTGATAGAAGCTCAAGGGCCGGTATTAGAGAACATCAACCTTACAGCCACAGAGGTATGCAAAGCGCTGATGGATTTAGATGTTCATAAAGCTACAGGTCCTGATGACATATCCCCTCATGTGCTTAAAAAATGCGCAAACACAATATCAGTGGCACTAAGTATCATATTTAAGGAGTTACTGGAGTCGGGGGAGATTCCAAGATGCTGGAAACAAGCAAATGTGATACCTATCTTCAAAAAGGGAAGGAGGGATACGGCTCTGAACTATAGACCAGTTTCCTTGACCAGCATAGTTTGCAAAGTTATGGAGAAACTACTAAGGAAACATATCTCTCTTCACTTGGAATCCTTCAACTTTTTGTCAGTGAGGCAACATGGCTTCAGAGAAGGTAGATCAACAGTAACAAACTTATTAGAATTTTATGATGAGGTAAGCCAAATCTTACAGGGAAGAGAGAGCTGGGCAGATTGCATATTCCTAGACTTCCAGAAAGTGTTTGACACTGTTCCACATGGGAGCCTTATTAGGAAGCTGCAATCAATGGCTAGAATAGGTGGAAATGTTTTGGTATGGATAAAAACTTACTTAGAAGGAAGGGAACAGAGGGTTAGAGTAAGACACTCAGTGTCTGAATGGAGAAGAGTTAGTAGTGAAGTTCCACAGGGTTCAGTTTTAGGGCCACTTTTGTTCCTTGTATATGTAAATGACCTACCAGAGTCTGTAAATTCATTCATGAATATGTTTGCAGATGATGCAAAGATTGTGAAGAAAGTAAAAAACGAGATCAATGGTAGAGAACTTCAGGAGGATCTAAATAATCTGCATGAGTGGTCAGAAAAGTGGCTAATGAAATTCAATACTTCAAAATGTAAGGTAATGAGAATGGGTACAAGTGCAAGAAGGCTCAAGCTTGACTACTCGGTGGCTGGAGTACAACTTCAAGAGACAGAAAATGAGAGAGATCTAGGAGTAAACATACTGGCAGATTTGTCTCCAGAAATACATATAAATGGCATAGTAAGGGCAGCATATGCATTCTTATCAAATGTAAGGGTAGCCTTCAGGCACATGTCACAAGGAAATGTTCAGAAATATTTATGTAACCTATGTGAGGCCAAAACTCGAATATGCAGCCCCCTTTTGGAATCCGCACTTGAAAAAGCACATAGCTAAGCTTGAAAAAGTTCAAAGACATGCCACGAAACTGGTGCCAGAAATACACAATCTCAGTTATGATGAGAGGCTGAGGGAATTAGACTTACCATCACTCGAAGCTAGAAGAGTGAGGGGGGGATATGGTGACAGTCTTTAAATTCCTTCATGGTTATGATAGAGTGGATAGGGATCGATATTTTGATATGGCTGGCTTAGAGGTCATAGTTTGAAGCTTCGTAAGAAAACTTCTTTGCAGGATGTAAGGAAATACTTTTTCAGTGTAAGAGTAGTTGATAATTGGAATTGGCTAAGCGAGGAGGTAGTTAATGCTATCTCAATCCATAGTTTTAAGGACAGGTATGATAAGTATGACTAAGTCTAAAATGGAACCGATGAGGAGACGGGAAGATACGAGCTTTGGGCTCTTTCCCGTAAACACAATTAGGTAATCACAATTAGGTAATCACACACACACACACGATAAAACAGAAAATCAAGGATTTAGAGGCAATGGTTATAAGCCATGATAATATAATTCGGAATATGGATAGAGAAATGAAAGAGAATGAAACACTCAGAGAGGAAATAAGATTTTTGGAGGAAGCAAATAACGCACAAGGGCAGGAGAGAAAGGAACTAGAAAAACGAATAAAGAAGCTGGAAGGGGAAAAGAGTGAACTAGAAACCAGAATTTCAAAACAAGAAGATAAAAGTAAACAGCTGAATGACAACCTAAATGAATTAGATGTTAGTTCATTGCTCTCTTCTGAGAGAGACGAGATTGCAGCTTGGAATGTCCAGATTAAGGAAAACATTGAACAGTTTAGAAAAGAGTTCCAGGAGCATAATATGGAACATGTTGACATGAAAACTTCCTTTGCTGATGCACTAAAGGAGAACGTGGCAGTAAACGAGGCTGTAAAGGTGGTGGCACTGGAAAACATACAAACGATAAAGTAACTAATAGAAAAAATTAAAAACGTGATGGAAAGGGCAAATCCTTTGATTAAACGGGCACTTAATAAAGAGAAGACAGTGGTAATCTCAGGCTTAAGGGAGGCCCAGGAGCCAAAATGTTAGGGGAGACTTGAAGAAAATAAAGCTAGGATTTTAGACTTCATAAAAAACTTAGTGTAGTGTGAGGTCCTGAGGATATTGTAAGCATTAACCAACCAGGTAAATATTCTAGGGAGGGAAAACAAAGACCAACAAAAGTAACCTTTTAAGAGAGGGGACAAATGTAGACAAAAATTAATAAGGGAAAAAACCTAAAAGGCCCTCAAGAAATTTAAAAAAAAAAAGTGTTCATTAGATGATATACAGAACACAGGAAGAGATGGAAAGGATCAAAAACTTTTCGCTAGAAAATAGAGCGTTAAACGAGGAAGAAAATGAAGAGAGAAAAAATTTCATTTCAGATTTCTTTCAGACAAAGGGGAGAAAAAGAAGATAATTATAGAAAAGCTGTGGATGGGGCCTCATAAAGATTGTTATACACAAATGCTGATTGCTTAGCTAGTAAAGCAGTAGAATTAAAAGATAGGATTCACAACAGTAAGGCAGATATAGTAGCAGTTACAGAGACTAAGTTGAGTGAGGATATAAATATTGTCACAGTTTTTCCTAAGGGCTTCAGAATATTAAGGGTTAAAAGATATGAGAGGAATGGTGGAGGGATAGCACTGCTCATAAGTGAAAGGATTCAGGTTGAAGAAATAAACTTGGCTATAGAAAGTAGTTCAAGGAATTTCTTGTTGCTCGCATAAACATTGGGTCAGAGAGTATTATAATAACTGTTGTATATAGCTCACCAAGATCAACATAGGCTAGAAGTTTATGAGGAAAGTCATACAGGTACTACTGAAGTCATAAACTCAGTTGTTAACATTGCACGGGAGAGAAAATGTAGGATTTTGATTATGGGAGGTTTTATTAATAAAGAGATAGATTAGATAAATCTTGATCCACACAGTGGTGAAGACTCATTTGGGGCAAGATTCCTAGATTGCGTACAAGGGAATTTCCTACACCAACATGTACTGGAATAAATGAGGGCCAGGGGTGGGGATAAGCCATCGCTACTTCATCTAGTACTCATAGAATACATGTTGGATATTGAAAAAATTGAGTATGAAGCACCAATTGGAAAGAGTGACCACTGTGTGTTGTTGATGGAGTATATCATTGAAGATGTTCTGCCTGAAGGTAGAGGCACTGAGGACACGAAGAGAACTATCTGAAAGGCGATTACATCAAATATGAATGAGCTTTTTGCAGTTATTGACTGGAGGACCTTATTTAGCAACAATCTGTACAGGAAATGTACAACATCTTTTGTGAGAAATATGGAAAGATAGTAGATTGCTGCATATCTGTCACCAAAGTAGGTATAATTTATGCCAGAGAGAAATGGTTCGATAATGAGTGTAAAAGAGCTAAGGAGTGGAGAGACAAATACTGGAAAAGGTATAGGAGAAAAAAACATAAATGCCTGGCAGACCTATAGAACAGCAAGAAATGTTTACCTAAGTAAAAGAAGGGAGGCACAGAGAGAAACTATGAAAGGGACATCACCAGGAAGGCTAAGGAAAATCCCAAGCTCATCCACAGCTTTATCAGAGGAAAACTGAAGGTAAAAGGAACAGGATTTAAAGCTTAAGAGAGCAGATTGAAGCATTACTGAGACAGATGAAGAGATCTGCGAAGAATTGAACAAGGAGTTTCAGTCAGTATTTACAGCAGAAAATACCCCACCCCCTCAGATTGAAGAGATAAATGCTCATGGGCCGGCATTAGAGAGCATCATCCTTTCAACCACAGAGGTATGCAAAGTGCCGATGACATTAGATGCCTTTAAAGCTACAGGTCCTAATGTTATATCTCCTTAATTACCTAAAAAATGCGCAGATTCAATATCAGTGGCACTAAGCATCATATCTAAAAAAATTGCTGGAGTCAGGGGAGATTCCAAGATGCTAGAAACAAGCAAATGCTATGCCTACATTCAAAAAGGGAAGGAGGGATATGGCTCTAAACAATAGAGCTATTCCTTGGCCAGCAAAGTTTGCAAAGTTATGGAGAAACTACTAAGGAAACATATCTCTCTCCACATGGAATCCTTCAACATTTTGTCAGTGAGACATGGCTTCAGAGATGGTAAATCAACATTAACAAACTTATTAGAATTTTATGATGAGGTAACTCGAATCTTACAGGAGAGAGAGGCTGGGCAGATTGCATATTCCTAGAGTTCCAGAAAGCATTTGACACTGTCCCACATGGGAGACTTAATAAGAAGCTGCAAGCAATGGAAAAAATAGGTGGAAATGTCTTGGGATGGATAAAAACAATCTTTAAAGGAAGGGAGCAGAGGGTTAGAGTAGGACACTCAGTGTCTGAATGGAGAAGAATAAGTAGTGGAGTTCCAGAGGGTTCAGTTTTAGGATCACTTTTGTTCCTTGTATTTGTAAATGACCTACCATATTCTGCAAATTCATTCATGAATATGTTTGCAGATGATGCAAAGATTATGAAGAAAGTATGAAACGAGAAAAATGGTAGAGAACTTCAGGTAGATCTAAATAGTCTTCATGAATGGTCAGAAAAGTGGCTAATGAAATTCAGTACTTCCAAATGAAAGGGAATGAGAATAGGTACAACTGCAAGAAGGCCCAAGTTTGACTACTCGGTGGCAGGAGTAGAACTTCAAAAGAGAGAGAGTTCCAGGAGTAATCATACTGGCAGATATGTCTCCAGAAAATACATATAAATGGCATAGTAAGGGCAGTATATGCTTCCTTAGCACATGTAAGGGTAGCCCTCAGGCACACGGACAAGGAAATGTTCAGAAATATTTATGTAACATATGCGAGGCCAAAGCTTGAACATGCAGCCTCCTTTTGTAATCCGCACTTGAAAAAGCACGTAGTTCAGCTGAAAAAAGTTCAAAGACATGCCACGAAACTGGTGCCAGCATTTCGCAAACTCAGTTATGATGAGAGGCTGAGGCAATTAGACTTACCATCACTCGAAGCTAAAAGATTGAGAGGGATATGCTGATAGTTTTTAAATTCCCTCATGGTTATGACAGAGTGGATAGGAATCAATATTTTGATATGGCTGTCACTTGAACTAGAGGTCATAGTTTAAAGCTTCACAATAAATCTTCTTTGTAGGATGTGAGGAAGTACTTTTTAGTGTAAGAGTAGTTGATAATCGGAATTTGCTAAGCGAGGAGGTAGTTAATGCTAACTCAATCCATAGTTCTAAGGACAAGTATGGGGTGCTTCTTCTTATACTAATCTCCAAGATAGGGTTGAATCTAAGGAAGTCAGATTCATTAATGATCCTTCTCTTACTTCTAATCTGGATTCTCTCTCTCTCTTTTCAAAGTAAGGTATCTTCCCTTTCTCTTTTCTATCGCTACTACCTCCATCGCTGCTCCGATGAGTTGGTTAGTTGCATCCCTTCCCCAATGCGGAGGCCGCGTAACACTTGCCAAACGGACTCATCTCACAGGTACTGTGTGGAGATTTGTAACTTGCGGATTAGCCGGTGCATCGATAGCTTTTTCCTATCTACCTTAAGACTCTGGAATTCTCTTCTTCCTTCTATCTTTCCTAATTCTTATGACCTATCATCCTTCAAAAAGCAGATCTATTGTCATCTAAGGGCCTAGTCCTCATATCTCTGTGTCCTCTGTTATTTGACTGTTTTTTGAAGCTTCAAACTATGACCTCTATTTTTAGAGCCAGCCATATCAAAATAGCGATCCCTATCCACTCTATCATAACCATGAGGGAATTTAAAGACTGTCACCATATCCCCCCTCAATCTTCTAGCTTCGAGTGATGGTAAGTCTAATTCCCTCAGCCTCTCATCATAACTGAGATTGTGTATTTCTAACACCAGTTTCATGTCGTGCCTTTGAACTTTTTCAAGCTTAGCTATGTGCTTTTTCAAGTGCAGATTCCTAAAGGGGGCTACATATTCAAGTTTTGGCCTCACATGGGTTACATGAATATTTCTCAACATTTCCTTGTCCCCTTACATTTGATAAGAAAGCATATGCTGCCTTTAGTATGCCATTTATATGTATTTCTGGAGACAAATCTGTCAGCATGTTTACTCCTAGATCTCTCTCATTCTCTGTCTCTTGAAGTTGTACTCCTGCCACCAAGTAGTCAAACTTCGGCCTTCTTGCACTTGTACCCATTCTCATTACCTTACATTCTGAAGTATTGAATTTCATTAGCCACTTTTCTGACCACTCATGCAGACTATTTAGACCTTCCTGAAGTTCTCTACCATTGATCTCGTTTCTTACTTTCTTCACAATCTTTGCATCATCTGCAAACATATTCATGAATGAATTTACAGACTCTGGTAGGTCATTTACATGTACAAGGAACAAAAGTGGCCCTAAAGCTGAACCCTGTGGAACTCCACAACTAACTCTTCTCCATTCAGACACTGAGTGTCTTACTCTAACCCTCTGTTCCCTTCCTTCTAAGTAGGTTTTTATCCATTCCAAGAAATTTCCACCTACTCTAGTAATTGTTTGCAGCTTCTTAATAAATCTCCCGTGTGGAACAGTGTCAAATGTTTTCTGGAATCCTAGGAATATGCAATCTGCACAGCCCTCTCTTTCCTGTAAGATTCGGCTTACCTCATCATAAAATTCAAATAAGTTTGTTACTGTTGGTCTTCCTTCTCTGAAGCCATGTTGTCTCACTGACAAAAAGTTGAAGGATTCCAAGTGAAGAGAGATATGTTTCCTTAGCAGTTTCTCCATAACTTTGCAAACTATGCTGACCAAATAAAGTGGTCTATTGTTTAGAGCCATATTCCTCCTTCCCTTTTTGAAGATAGGTATCACGTTTGCTTGCTTCCAGCATCTTGGAATCTCCCCTGACTCCAGTGACTTTTTAAATATGATACTTAGTCCACTAATATTGAGATTGCAAATTTGTTTAAGTACATGAGGGGATATATCATCAAAACCTGTAGCTTTATGGATATCTAACTCCATCAGCGCTTTGCATACCTCTGTGGTTGAAAGGGTGATGTTCTCTAATGACGGCCCATGAGCTTCTATCTCTGCAATCTGAGAGGGTGGGGTATATTCTACTGTAAATATTGACTGAAACTCCTTGCTCAATTCTTTGCAGATCTCTTCATCCGTCTCAGTGATGCTTATCCGCTCTCTTAAGCCTTAAAACCTGATCTTTTATCTTCAGTTTTCCTCTGATAAAGCTGTGGAAAAGCTTGGGATTTTCTTTAGCCTTCCTGGTGATGTCCCTTTCATAATCTCTCAATGACTCTCTTCTTTTACTTAGGTAATCATTTCTTGCTCTTTTTGTAGGTTTGCTAGGCATTTATGTTTTTTCTCCTCCTATTCCTTTTCCAGATTTGTCTCTCCACTCCTTAGCACTTTTACACTCATTATCGAACCATTTCTCTCTGGCATGAATTGCACCTACTGTGGTGACAGATATGCAACAATCTACTATCTTCCCATATTTCTCACAAAAGATGTCGTACAGTTCTTGTACAGATTTGTTGTAAAATAAGGTCCTCCAGTCAATAACTGCAAAAAGCTCATTCATTTTGAAGTAAACTCCTTTCGGATACTTCCTCCTCATGTCCTCAGTGCCTCTACTCCCAGGTAGAACATCTTAAATGACATACGCCATCAACAAGACACAGTGGTCACTCTTTCCAATTGGTGGTTCATACTCAATTTTTTCAATATCCAACATGCTACATGTGAATACTAGATCAAGTAGTGATGGCTTATCCCCACCCCTGGCCCTCATTGGTTTCAGTACATGTTGGTGTAGGAAATTCCCTTGTACGCAATCTAGGAATCTTGCCTCGAATGAGTCCTCACCACTGTGTGGGTCAAGATTTATCCAATCTATCTATTTATGATTACAGTCTCTCATAATCAAAATCCTACATTTTCTCTCCCATGCCATGTTAACAACTGAGTTTATGACTTCAATAGTACCTATATGACTTTCCTCATAAACTTCTAGACTATTTTGGTTCCTTAGTGGGTTATATACAACAGTTATCATAATGCTCTCTTACCAGTATTTATGACTACGAAATGAAAATTTTGAGATCCTTAGTAATTTCATATGTATTATCTACTACTAATCTTCAGAGGAATCTTATTTATTGAAACGAAAGAAGCGATATATATATATATATATATATATATATATATATATATATATATATATATATATATATATATATATATATATATATATATATATATATATATATATATTAGTCATCGTGGTTCAAGCGGTAGCGTCCGCGACTCTGAGGCGTCAGGGCGAGGGTTCGCGCTCCGTCACGGTTTGAGGTTAGCAAGGGCATGCACTCAGGGTAAGGATTACATCTGCCAAAGCAAGTCCTTCGCAAGAAGGCAACCGTCCTAGCCCTTGGTAGAAATGGGAGTCCGTGACGTAAAACCGGAACATCTATATATATATATATATATATATATATATATATATATATATATATATATATATATATATATATATATATATATATTCAGAAACAGCAGAATAAAAAAAAATAGCATCTCAGCAATGGAAATAAGTTAATTTATAACAACAATGCAGAAAGAAGTTTTTTTTTCTTTTTGCAGTGTGCAGTACATGGCGTGCCTACGAGTAATTAAGATACAGTCAATAGCGGAAGGAGACGGGAAAGAAATAAAAGTTATAAAAATAGTAACAAAAATAGTCACGGTCTGAGGTTAGCAAGGGCATGCATTCAGGGTAACGATTACATCTGCCAAAACAAATCCTTTGCAAGAAGGCAACCGTCCTAGTCCTTGGTAGAAAAGGGAGTCCGTGGCGTAAAACCGGAATAATAATAAAAACCACAATAATAATAATAATAATAATAATAATAATAATAATAATAATAATAATAATAATAATAATAATAATAATAATAACAATAATAATAATAATAAATAGATATAATTAATAATAACAATAATAATAATAATAAATAGATATAATTAATAATAACAATAATAATAATAATAAATAGATATAATTAATAATAACAAAAAAGTACTGTAATAAAATTAATTGTAAATAAACAAGAATATTAAGTTATTTCCAAAATTCCTTTTTCAAGCTTGAATGAAGCAGGCTTGATAATAAGGGATCATATACAAATAAACCATGATTTAAGTTAATATTTCGGCGTTCAGTTATGTTAACTAATGAAGATTTCAAGATGTTTCTAGAATTAATATCCTTATTTCTCACTAAAATAGAAGCCTTGTTCTATTATATATATATATATATATATATATATATATATATATATATATATATATATATATATATATATATATATATATATATATATATATATATATATATACATATATATATATATATATATATATATATATATATATATATATATATATATATATATATATATATATATATATATATATATACATATATATATATATATATATATATATATATATATATATATATATATATATATATATATATATATAATATATATATATATATATATATATATATATATATATATATATATATATATATATATATATATATATATATATATATATACCCCTGCTTTGTGTAACACAATTTTCATCGGGCATATTATTAGACGGTCAAAGTTAACGAGTGTCCGTTATAATTTGGTGATGCAATTTGTATGCCTAGGTGAGTATTTAGGGTTGTAAGAGCCATCTCTCAAGGAGAAGTCTCTTGTGCTTGGACGGCGATAAGAGAGGTTTGTATTGCGTCTCTTTCCGTAGTCTCGCGGATAGGGGATTGTTTCATAAGCTCTTTGCTGTTTATTTTGGTATGACTGTAGTTTGGGATATCTTGTAGATAACCCAGGTTGTGTCCATTGTTTGCCCCCGCGAAATGGTTGGACAATTGTGCCTGTAGGCCATTGGTTCAGTTTGTAAGGCACCTATTCAAATCCTTTCGATATCGTTATTGCGAAGGAGACCCAACTAGGTTTGCGAGAAAGCTCCTTAATCAAGACTTCTTAATAGGGAATGCCTTGATTTGTTAATATATTACGTATCTCTCTCTCAAAGGGGTTGCCAGAATGAGAATATATATTTGAGCTGTAACCCTTGCACTTGCATTATTGGGTAACTGTGGCTGTGGGGAGATGATTTCGAGCCTTGCAGTACCCCGCTTGTAAATGGAGCCCCACTCCAATACCTCTCCGTTTATGCAAACCCTTTGTTTCCTGTCCATTAACCATTCTTTGATCCATCTGAGAACATCTCCTCCTTTACCATTAGCTTCAAGCTTTTTAACTAGTCTTATGTGAGGAACATTATAAAAAACTTTACTAAAATCTAGACATACTGTATCGTATTCTTTGCCACTATTTATTGTCTTGTAAAAAGACAGTAAGTAAAAAGACAATAAGTTTTAAGACTCTAAAAAACCTTAGAAACCCGTATTGTGAGAGTTTTATCAGTTTGTGTAATTCTAGACGTTCCCTTATTTTATTTGCAATGATGGATTCTAGAATCTTACTGTTGACGTAAAGCTTACAGGTCTATAGTTTATCATTTTAAGCCGTTCTCCTTTTTCCAATTGTTGGTACCAAATCTGCCAATATCCACTCCTTGGGTACTAATCCTAATTTTACTGAATTATAGAATGGTACAGTTAGTGGACAACTAAGCTCTGCCTTGTAATCCTTTACTACTCTAGCATATATTTCATCAGGTCTCGGAGTTTTATGAGCCTTTAATTTATCTATTTATTTTAGTACAACCTCCCTCGTAATTTATTGTACTAAGTATATTATTCGGACTGTCTGTGTATATGGATTCTACCTCTGGAATATATTTCAGGTTTTCATTGGTAAATACAGATAAGAAATATTCATTTAAACATGAGCACATCTCTCCATCATCACCTGGGAAATGACCGTTGGCTACTTCAACTGCTCCAACTTATATCTTAGATTTAGTCTGATAGTTTTGATAAAAACCTTCAGGATTTTCTTTAGCTTCTCCTGCTATTTTAACTTCGTATTTTCTTTTCGACTCTGAATTTATTTTTAACTTCCCTTTTTAACTTTTTATATTGCTGCCTCAACTGCTCTTCATCTCTTTTTAGTCTCCTGTGTATTCCTCTTTTAATACCTATAAGATTCTTTATTCTGTTATCCATCCGTTTAGGGTCATTTTTTCTTGATCTGAAAAACCCAAGCAGAGCCTACATTAAAGTTAAGTTTTCTTTAATCTGACATAATTTAGAGAATTTTATGCTGGGAATTGCTTTTGGAGCAAAAGCCATTACTAATAAAATTTATACATTTCAAATTTCAGAATGCATATTTTTGTAATATATAACGATTTCATAATAAGAAGCCTTCTTTATGCATACGTACGATAATTAAGATAAATGATGTTCTGTTGAAATTGGTGCTCTGTCTTTAGTGATTAAATATTTACAATAAAATGGGAGCGAATGGACCATTGCGTTACATGAGGAGTCTCTGACTCTCGAATTAACAAAAATTATGAACATTGATAATTAGGTTATTAAATAATGATATTTCAGTTTTAAAAAAGCATCAATTTTTCGTTCATAAAAATAAAAATGAAAAAAACAGATCTCTTATTAAATTGATTTCCTTAAGAGATTCTGACACCTAACGAAAGTACGTTTCTAAAGAGAAATTTATTTGTTTACTGCTCGCAAGTGAAATATTAATATTTTTATTTTTGCTTACGTAAATAGTCTTTTTTTAACATAAAAAGATAGAACTCTGGGATAGCTTTAATATGAGAATTCTGATGCTGCGCACAGAAAAAGAGATGAACGATTTTGTGACATTTTTCTTCGGGTAATTATTGTTATCGTCATGCAACTTACAATTTCTCTTGTGTTAATTAAGATAATTTGCAATTATCAGCGAGTATATATCTGAGTCTATAATTAAAATACAAGACACTTGATTCATTTTATTATTTTCCTTTTGAGAAAGAGTAATTGTTAGAACTGCTAATTCGAATTAAAAAAGACAAAGGTTTTTCGTGAAGTATTGGTTTTCAGTATAAAGTATTTATTTGTATTTCTTGTGCATGCTACATTTCACAAGAGATACTTTCACAATTCATTGAAGTTAATTAAATATTTTTATTGTACTAACATTAAATTTCGTTTGGAGGTATGTTTGACTTCTGGCAAGTGTGTGTGCTTTGACTCGACCCTCCCTCTTATAAAAGGAAACAGCCATAGTAGATGTGTGTGTTTGTATGCGTATTTCACTAGCTGCTTCTGCAATGTTAGACAGAAAATTAATAGATTTGAGATGAACCTTAGCTTCAATTGGACTAAATTAATATTATCTAAGATGTTATCAGACAAAAAAAAAACTTTGCTTGTCAGAAAGTTTAGCACAAGAGCCATTCGAGAGAATTATTAGTAATTCATATAGACTGAAGGTCTATTTTTCTATACATATCTAAACCAAACAAACTAAAGGGTAACAAATATGTCCCAACTGCAATAACATAAATTTTCTCCCTTAAAAAATATATATATATATATATGTATATATATATATATATATATATATATATATATATATATATATATATATATATATATATATATATATATATATCAATTACTCTTAGTGAAAGAAAGAATGTATGCAGGGCCCCTGACTCAATATATGGAAGCAAGCATGAGAGAGAGAGAGAGAGAGAGAGAGAGAGAGAGAGAGAGAGAGAGAGAGAGAGAGAGAGAGAGAGAGAGAGAGAGGAGAGAGAGAGAGAGAGCTATGCTAAAGAAATTGTTCCAAAATTACTTCCCTCCAATTCCCTTATATCCTTAATCCCCTCCCCTTTTTCCCCCTCCTATCCCATCCCATCCTAAGTAAGTAAGTAAGGTTGTAGTAACTGTGTCCGGAGATAAGATGATCGTCCCTTAATCAGACTTAACCCATTTATTTCACCTAATAAGAGCATCGATAGTGTAGAGTACTTCTCTATTGGTTTCGGTTTTACGTCACGAACTCCCTTTTCAACTAAGGACTAGGACGGTTGCCTTCTTGCGAAGGACTTGTTTTGGCAAATGTAATTGTTACCCTGAGTGTATGCCCTTACTAACCTCAGTCCGTGACGGGGAGCGAACCCTCGACCTGCCGCCTCAGAGTCGCGGACGCTACCATTTTGACTTCTCTATCTTAATTTGTAAATGAATGCATGAAGCCTAAATTTCTATAAGTTGTTAAGTTTTTGGTATTTTGTCAGTTGATTTTTTTTTATATATTTTGCCAGCATGATAGACGTGAGTTAGCTTTACTAGTCTTTAAACATGACACCTTAATATTCAGATTAGTAGTAATAAGAGTTGTCTGCCACATATTTTGACTGGTTAAAGGAAATCTGAGCTTACCACAAGCAACCAAACAACAGGATTACTGATGGCCATATTGCTATGCTTTGTAGTAAAGATTTTAAACAAGAATTTGGTTTAGAATGAGTAATAGTAAGGAAATATAAATGCAGGAAGGAGTGAAAAAGATGCATCAGTCCTCTCTCCTTGTCCGATGGCCACCCGATTAGAGTTGTCTGGGCCCATTTTCCTGTGGAGAGGCAGGGGACGAAAAAAAAGGAGCGCTACATATCAAGAGAAGTCAAGCTTCATATGGGGGATAAAGGAAGATAAAATTGGAGCATTTCAAGAGGAAGAAGATAGATATACCTTGTATAAAAACCACATTTTGAACCAGAGTGCAGCAAGGTTACTGATTTCCCAGTTTCTTACAGATATTAAAAATTTACTATGTGTATAAACCTAATTATAGTTCATAATATTTAAGTTAAAAGCCCCATATGCACTCCTTAGATATAGGCTTATATAAAACGAAGAGGTTTTGTTTGCTTTTAAGCATGATGATTGTCATCCTATCATTTATGAATATTATTGAATATTTGTCAATATTGCACTTTTGGATATCTTGTACAGTGAATTAATGCTTCGGCAGAAAATGTATTTTCTGGTTAGGCTGTGGGGGAATGTCTCATAATTTGCATCTAGTGCCATGCATATAGAGAAAATTTTAGACCTTATGGTGTGGATCCCATGCTTCCCTTCTCAGGCATTAGATCTGGAACTGATAGAATTAGATTTGGACTTGAGGCGTAAATTGAAATTAGGCTAGTTGGTACTACAGAGTGTAAACTAGGCTTAAGGGGGGTTTACACGGTCAAACCGTTCGAACATCACTTCAAACACTTGTCTGCCGAACCGCGTTCGACGAACCGTTTGACCGTGTAAACTGCCCTTTAAGCTAATGCATAAGAACAAGCATTGCCTTAGCCACACCCATACCATATGTTCTGGGCGATGGCCTTGTAAAAAGCCACTCCAAATATTAATTTATTTGTCTAGGCATGTATAGAAAGTCCTCCCATCTCTTCCTCCTTTTTGGTATCCTGAGGTATAAGTAACGTATTAGTTTAGTTCTGTTCAAAGCTACAGAGAAGATAAACAGTTCTCCAGTCATCTCTAGGCAGTCATCAGTCAGTCATCACTGTTGCTTTAGAGCTAGTCTGTAGAAGATGTAAAGACAGATAGAAAATTAACTATATTCCGGGAGGTTTTTGGAAGCTGCATCTGTTTGTAAGAAGATCAGCAATAAATGTCAAGTATATCATCCCAAGACCCCTGTCTTATTTAACACAATCTCCATTGGGTATATTTACGTAGTCTCCGTGGCAAAATAGCAGCGTCTGCGACTCTGAGGCGGCAGGTCGAGGGTTCGCACCCCGTCACGGACTGAGTTTAGCAAGGGCATGCACTCAGGGTAACGATTACATCTGCCAAAACAAGTCCTCCGTAAGAAGGCAACCGTCCTAGCCCTTAGTAGAAAAGGGAGTTCGTGACGTAAAACCGAATCCATCCTCCATCGGGTATATATACGTACAGTCAAAGTTAACAACTATCCATCATCCGTATGTAATATATATATATATATATATATATATATATATATATATATATATATATATATATATATATATATATATATATATATATATATATATATATATACCTACATATGTATATATATATATATATATATATATATATATATATATATATATATATATATATATATATACATATATATATATATATATATATATATATATATATATATATATATATATATATATATATATATATATATATCAAGTTTTTGAATATTCTTATTACCCATAAGTTCAGCTCAATACAATACTCGATCCTAAGTATATCCTATTTTCCTTTTATACTTAAATGATGAAAAGAACGTTATCACCATGAGCTGCATGTGGCTCTCGAGTGAAGATTTGGTCACTCCTGAATTATATATATATATATATATATATATATATATATATATATATATATATATATATATATATATATATATATATATATATATATATATATATATATATATATATATATATATATATATATATATATATATATATATATATATATATATATATATATATATATATATATATATATATATATATATATATATATATATATATATATATATATATATATATATAAGCAATATTACTCATTAAACCGATTTCAGAGAGAAAGGAATTAATGGAAGAACTGTTGTCCCTTGCAAGAGTAATTTAAACATTTATTTCCTTTTTCTATACTTAAGCTAATGAACGTCAAAATAACTTATTTGAATTACCTTTTATTTTCTCTTTGAAGACATTTAATAGAGCAGGTAATGCCATTAGTCACCGTTTTCAAAATACAATTTCAAGCGCTGTTAATCATTGCGATCCATTCTATTCTTTTTTCATCTTAATATGGAATTTCTAGTACTTCATACTCAGTGTTCATTCTTTTATTATTATATATTTTATGTTTTATTCACTTTCCGTTTTCTAATTTCATTTGTTATGAATGTGTTTGTTGTAAAGCCTTTTTTCCCGCTCAGCAAGTCCAATACGTAAGAGCTAACAATAACACTTGACTTTGGCAATTTGAATATTCACGTGAAGGAAAGTTATCTCAATGATTAATATTGTACTCTGTCAGGATAATTAAATACTTTATTTGATTTTATTTCTGCAACATTTGCCTTATATCTTTTGCGATGAACACTCATTCAACATTTCGAATAAATTTGTTTTTTGGAACGCTCCTATGTCGGCTTGATCATTTTTTTTATTTTTTAAAGACGAGCACTCATAAATGTTTTTATTTTCCTCCTAGGAAACTGTGCTTTATGCAATTTTATGTTTTTCATACTTGATCATACTCGAGGAAAATGTATAACAAAAATTCGAATATTATGTCAGACAGACAATGTTTCTATCTTTTCAAAACTACAAAACTACGAGGTCAGTAAGAAACTGTAATTATAAACAAATTGCGAGGTCAGTGGTGGCAAGGAATTGTGACAAAGCTTTCATATGCCTGAAAAGAGCTTTTACAGGGCGTGTTGCCAGAGGGTAGGGAGCAACAGCTAGCTTAAGGGCATGCGACGACGACTGAGCAAAGGTAAGACAGGCACTGCCAAGATGCCCCTCTCTCTCTCTCTCTCTCTCTCTCTCTCTCTCTCTCTCTCTCTCTCTCTCTCTCTCTCTCTCTCTCTCTCTCTCTCTCTCTCTCTCTCTCTCTCTCTCATATTTTCGACTTTCTTAATAATTGGTTCTCCATTATATTGTGAAATTTATCTCTCAGTTTCTTCATACATTTAGATATAAGTTTTTACCTTTTCTAAAAATAGAATGATTTTATTCTTATGATTCTGGATGTGTTAACTTTTTCCACACTTCCCTCTGTAGTATTTGTAACGTCTTGGGTAATTATAAGAATGCAATATATTATTTTATGAAGACCCGTTTTCTGCCAGTTCTAATATTTAGCGATTCATATTTTTAATATTGTGGAATCTTTACATTGTCAAATATCTCCAAACTTACTATGTCGCAGGTTGGCCAATGGCACAAACCAACCACCCGTTGCAAAACTACAGCTGAAGGGCTTTTGAACGTATTCAGAACTGTCAAGGACAGTTCGATGTTAAGTTTTCCTTCAGTTACGGTTCTTTTTCTATGCCTACGTCAACACCGAATATTCTTGGATAATCGTTACACATCTCTTTTTATCCCTTCACAACTGATAAGTCACAGCACTCTCCATTTGTGTGGTTTTATTTTTACTTTAGTTTCCTCGTGCCCTGCCCGATGAAGACAGTTCTATCTTTATTGTTTTTTTTTTCGCCGCTCCTTGTGTCACACTCATTGGGAAAAAAAAATAATATGATTAGGGAGTGAAGAAATGAGTGCACAATGTAGCCCCCTTTTAGGAAATCACGTAGATTACACATTAATGACATCAAGAAACGTAAGTCCTCGTCCATATTAACACTCAAATTAAGATTCTTATGTATTCCTTAATCTATCTATCTATCTATCTATCTATCTATCTATCTATCTATCTATCTATCTATCTATCTATCTATCTATCTATCTCTCTATCTATCTATCTATCTATCCATCCATCATATTGTATATCACGCAAATCATCTATCTATCTATCTATCTACCTATCTATCTATCTATCTATCTATCTATCTATATATATATATATATATATATATATTATATATATATATATATATATATATATATATATATATATTTATCTATCTATCTATCTATCAATCTATCTATCTATCTATCTATCTATCCATATATCTATCTATCTGTCTATCTATTTATCTATCTATATTTATCTATCATACCGTCTATCTATTTATCAATATATTTATCTACCTCTCTGTCATATTATTGTTTTCTTCCTGCCAAGGCCCAATGGGGATAGATTTTAATTTTTTTCTGGCCCGTTTGGCGTTACAATCATCTATTTATCCATTGATCTATATATCAATCAATCTATCTAACCATTTATCTATCAGTCATACTATATATATATATATATATATATATATATATATATATATATATATATATATATATATATATATATATATATATATATATATATATATATATCACGCTATCTATCTCTATATTAATTCATTTATGAATGTATGCATGTATGACTGTACGTATGTATATATGTATGTATGTATATATGTATGTATGTATGTATGTATGTATATATGTATGTATGTATGTATGTATGTATGTATGTATGTATGTATGTATGTGATTACCTAATTGTGATTACCTAATTGTGTTTACGGGAAAGAGCCCAAAGCTCGTATCTTCCCGTCTCCTGATCGGTTCCATTTTTAGACTTAGTGATACTTATCGTACCTGTCCTTAAAACTATGGATTGAGATAGCATTAACTACCTCCTCGCTTAGCGAATTCCAATTATCAACTACTCTTACACTGAAAAAGTATTTCCTTACATCCTGCAAACAAGTTTTCTTACGAAGCTTCAAATTATGACCTCTAGTTCTAGAGCCAGCCATATCGAAATATCGATCCCTATCCACTCTATCATAACCATGAAGGAATTTAAAGACTGTCACCATATCCCCCCTTACTCTTCTAGCTTCGAGTGATGGCAAGTCTAATTCCCTCAGCCTCTCATCATAACCGAGATTGCGTATTTCTGGCACCAGTTTCGTGGCATGTCTTTGAACTTTTTCAAGCTTATCTATGTGCTTTTTCAAGTGCGGATTCCAAAAGGGGGCTGCATATTCGAGTTTTGGCCTCACATAGGTTACATAAATATTTCTGAACATTTCCTTGTCCATGTGCCTGAAGGCTACCCTTACATTTGATAGGAATGCATATGCTGCCCTTACTACGCCATTTATATGTATTTCTGGAGACAAATCTGCCAGTATGTTTACTCCTAGATCTCTCTCATTTTCTGTCTCTTGAAGTTGTACTCCAGCCACCGAGTAGTCAAGCTTGGGCCTTCTTGCACTTGTACCCATTCTCATTACCTTACATTTTGAGGTATTGAATTTCATTAGCCACTTTTCTGACCACTCATGCAGATTATTTAGATCCTCCTGAAGTTCTCTACCATTGTTCTCGTTTTTTACTTTCTTCACAATCTTTGCATCATCTGCAAACATATTCATGAATGAATTTACACACTCTGGTAGGTCATTTACATATACAAGGAACAAAAGTGGCCCTAAAACTGAACCCTGTGGAACTCCACTACTAACTCTTCTCCATTCAGACACTGAGTGTCTTACTCTAACCCTCTGTTCCCTTCCTTCTAAGTAAGTTTTTTATCCATTCCAAGACATTTCCACCTATTCTAGCCATTGATTGCAGCTTCCTAATAAGTCTCCCATGTGGAACAGTGTCAAACGCTTTCTGGAAGTCTAGGAATATGCAATCTGCCCAGCCCTCTCTTTCCTGTATGATTTGGCTTACCTCATCATAAAATTCTAATAAGTTTGTTACTGTTGATCTTCCTTCTCTGAAGCCATGTTGCCTCACTGACAAAAAGTTGAAGGATTCCAAGTGAAGAGAGATATGTTTCCTTATTAGTTTCTCCATAACTTTGCAAACTATGCTGGTCAAGGAAACTGGTCTATAGTTCAGAGCCGTATCCCTCCTTCCCTTTTTGAAGATAGGTATCACATTTGCTTGTTTCCAGCATCTTGGAATCTCCCCCGACTCCAGTGACTCCTTAAATATGATACTTAGTGCCACTGATATTGTGTTTGCGCATTTTTTAAGCACATGAGGGGATATGTCATCAGGACCTGTAGCTTTATGAACATCTAAATCCATCAGCGCTTTGCATACCTCTGTGGCTGTAAGGTTGATGTTCTCTAATACCGGCCCTTGAGCTTCTATCACTGCAATCTGAGGGGGTGGGGTATTTTCTACTGTAAATACTGACTGAAACTCCTTGTTCAATTCTTTGCAGATCTCTTCATCCGTCTCAGTGATGCTTCCATCCGCTCTCTTTAGCCTTAAAACCTGTTCTTTTACCTTCAGTTTTCCTCTGATAAAGCTGTGGAAAAGCTTGGGATTTTCTTTAGCCTTCCTGGTGATGTCCCTCTCATAATCTCTCTCTGCCTCTCTCCTTTTACTTAGGTAATCATTTCTTGCTCTTTTGTAGGTTTGCCAGGCATTTATGTTTTTTCTCCTCCTATACCTTTTCCAGCATTTGTCTCTCCACTCCTTAGCTCTTTTACACCCATTATCGAACCATTTCTCTCTGGCATGAATTACACCTACTTTGGTGACAGGTATGCAGCAATCTACTATCTTCCCATATTTCTCACAAAAGATGTCATACATTTCTTGTACAGATTTGTTGTAAAATAAGGTTCTCCAGTCAATAACTGCAAAAAGCTCATTCATTTTGATGTAATCTCCTTTCGGATAGTTCCTCCTCATGTCCTCAGTGCCTCTACTCTCAGGAAGAATGTCTTCAATGATATACTCCATCAACAACACACAGTGGTCACTCTTTCCAATTGGTGGTTCATACTCAATATTTTCAATATCCAACACATTATCTGTGAACACTAGATCAAGTAGTGATGGCTCATCCCCACCCCTGGCTCTTGTTGGTTCCATTACATGTTGGTGTAGGAAATTCCCTTGTACGCAATCTAGGAATCTTGCCCCAAATGAGTCCTCACCACTGTGTGGGTCAAGATTTATCCAATCTATCTCTTTATGATTAAAGTCTCCCATAATCAAAATCCTACATTTTTTCTCCCGTGCCATGTTAACAACTGAGTTTATGACTTCAATAGTACCTATATGACTTTCCTCATAAATTTCAAGCCTATTTTGGTTCCTTGGTGGGTTGTATACAACAGTTATTATAATGCTCTCTGACCCAGTATTTATGCGAGCAACAAGAAATTCCCTGAACTCACTTTCTATAGCCAAGTTTATTTCTTCAACTTGAATCCTCTCACTTATGAGCAGTGCTATCCCTCCACCAGTCCTCTCAGATCTTTCGACCCTTAGTATTCTGAAGC
>JAXCGZ010021314.1:47500-50000 GCA_037179515.1 Halocaridina rubra | reverse complement strand
AGCATTAGTAATAGGTTTAGGGAATTTAGGGAAGAGGTCAAGTCTCCTTATTTATGGCTATTATTGTTACTACAACAGTTATTATTACTGGTATTATTGCAATGTGGTGCGGGCAATTACACCTTAGGACAATTACCCCTAGAATGGTTGCCCGAGGGAAATATCCAGTAACTCAATGCAAAATACTGTATATCATATAATTAATAGAGATTGAATGAAAATAAGTTCAATGGGAAGAGATTATTATTTCATGCCAGGATGCTAGGTTGGGTTAGGTCAACTTAGGAGAAGTTGTTCTAGGGGCCATTTGTCCTCATGGGTGATTGTTCTAGGGACGAGTGTCTTATCTCCGATTTATTTTTACCTTGTTGCAATCGTTAGAGTTAATTTAATAAACCTTTCCATAGTTATCCTTTTTTATTCTGGCCAGAATAAACAGGAGATGAATGCAGTTGTACTACCCTAACACACACACACACACACACACACACACACACACACAGCACACACACACACACACACACACACATTGTTTTATCACTATCTGTTTATTATCATTAATATAATTGCAGTGAATATTATTATTATTATTATTATTATTATTATTATTATTATTATTATTATTATTATTATTATTATTATTATTATTATTATTATTATTATTATTATTATTATTATTATTATATGCATTCGTGTGAATATATAAATATTTCGCTATTAGTCCTTAATATGGGAGTGTTCACTGACAGAGGATGGCTGGATGCCCTTCGGACCTCCTCACGGTGGGCTTGATTGCTGGACTGTCAACCCCCGAATCGAGCTTTCAGATCACTCGGCTACCGTGGCCCTCATACATACAAATAAAAAAATAAATATATATATATATATATATATATATATATATATATATATATATATATATATATATATATATATATATATATATATATATCCGTTTATTTAGTGTCCCTCATACTTCTAACCCTCAAGCCGTATTTGTGGAAATACCTGGGGGGGGGGGGGGTCGACGTGCCTTGAGCCATTCCAGGAAGTAAGCTGTTATATCTGTTTTCCCCCGAGGATAGATTTCGTATGTTTAGTGTCCTGCTTTTGTATGCTTAATGGGGCCTTCATCATCCGAAGCGGTATTCCTTTTATATGTCTGATGAAAGAATTCCTCATCCTAAGGTGTATTCCTTCAATGCATCATACTTTGATGTATTCCTTGACTGTTCATACTAAGGTGTTTTACCTGAATTCCTTCTCTTAAGGCGTCTAATGATAGGCTTCCTGTCTGTCTTTAATTCTTCATACTTAGCTGCATCCCTTGACGTATTATACTAAGGTGTATTCCTGAATTCCTTATCTTAAAGTGAATACTCCGAAATTTCATCCTAAGGTTTCTCTCTCTCTCTCTCTCTCTCTCTCTCTCTCTCTCTCTCTCTCTCTCTCTCTCTCTCTCTCTCTCTCTCTCTCTCTCTCTCTCTCTCTCTCTCTCTCTCTCTCTCTCTCTCTCTCTCTCTCCCATCTGAAGACCAAGTCTTCGAAAAACCTATATCCGAGTAGTATTTCTGGAAAAGACCTAATTACCTCAACAGAAGATGCTTCTTTCTACTCTGTCTTCATCATTGATATCAAAACATAGCATAACTTCAATACTTGTGTAAAGTTTGCTGTCCTTTCTGGTGTCATTACCATTCAATAAATGTACGATAATTCTTTTTTCTCGGCTTCATATAACCAGATTCCTCGGAAGAGCACCGAGGAACATAAAGCCTTAAACACTGGTCGCTGAAGACTTATATTTGGAAAAAATTATCGTCTTCTCTGGAAGCGGAGAACTTTCCTATTCGGCAGTGTTTGCTTGTCTGCCGGACTATAGAAACTTGCAGCCTACGAGAACTCACAAACCTAGAAACAAGTCTTCAAGCAACCTATATCTAACCTGCACTCCAACGTGGATATTGGGAAGATAGTATTTCTCCGATGTGTGTAAAGTTTGCAAGGAGGGCGCCGCCGGGTTTGCTCTCCTCTGTCCTAGAGGACGCAGCCGGGCTTGGGCCCCCTCCATCCCGGAGGGCGCCGCTAGGGCTTGGCCCCCCTGGGGATTGGCCCCCTCCATCCAGGAGGGGGCCGCTAGGGCATAGCCCCCCTAGGGCTTGGCCCCCCCTCCATCCCGGAGGGGGACGCTAGGGCTAGGCCCCCCCAAGGGCTTGGCCCCCCTCCATCCCGGAGGGAGCCGCTAGGGCTTGGCCCCCTCCATTCTAGGGGGCCGCTAGGGCTTGGCCCCCCCAGGGCTTGACCCCCCTCCATCCCGGAGGGCGCCGCTAGGGCTTGGCCCCCCTCCATCCCGGAGGGTGCCGCTAGGGCTTGGCCCCTCTCCATCCCGGAGGGCGCCGCTAGGGCTTGGCCCCCCTCCATCCCGGAGGGCGCCGCTATATATATATATATATATATATATATATATATATATATATATATATATATATATATATATATA